>MOOZ01000122.1:2588981-2600550 GCA_002930495.1 Cecropterus lyciades | reverse complement strand
CGTTCCCTTCCTCTCGTCGTCCGCACTCTCCTCGTTACTGCTTGTGAAGCAGGCCGTGTTTCCGTTCGTTTGCATTCAGTGTCCGTTAAGTGTATGCTGATATCGTGTTTACGAAGGCCGCCGGATTGCCGACCTACGAGGCAGTTGTTGCCCCCTCCAGAGTACGAGGTGCAGCCCTCTGCCGAAGCAGAGGGGTGGGATTCTCCCTTTCGGGTACCCACCTGGAGACCGTTTTCACAACTAGCCTTTTCCATCTTTGCATTTTTTAAAGGTGTGCGCTCCCCTGGGCCGCTCTTAGTCTGATCCTTTACCCTGCGTCTTTCGGTGTGAGTAACTCTGCCGTATAGCTGCAGGGATCATTAGGATACGCAAGCCCCCCCACCACGATAAGGTGGCGGCCCCATCGGGGGGATCTGTAATCAAGCCTAGGTAGGATCAAAGTTTCACCTAAGGTTAGCCACAGATGCGTTGCTACCCCTGAGGACTAAGATGGAATGCCTCGAAAAAGTATGTCTCCCTTACCACACCTTTCAGACCAGAACACAGCAGCGCATAACACTGCTGTTATTAGGCAGAAATAGGTGTGGCGGTGGTACATCCGGAGTCGAACCACAACGAGTTCTACCACTTTCGAATTATGGATATTACCCTTTTTTATATCCATTTCTATTCGTATTAGGAATGGTGGGTATGGACACGCTATTTCTCCGGAGAAAGATGCTCCTTTTGGCGAACTATCACTCCCTTCTAGAAGGGAAATCAACGATTCTTGTGCTCTGGAACGGTTGGGTCTATTTGTGACACAGCAGCACAGACGTAGCGTCCGCGGCCGCGCGCTCCTGTTTGCGGCGCCGGCCACCAACACCCGCCACGGGCGGAACGCGCCCACGGCTAGAACCATCAGCCTCTTTAACGATATTCACAATACCCAAGTCCCGAACGTAGACAGACGTATTTAATGATAAATTGAATGCATTTATTTTTAAATATTATCATGAATTTTGTGTTTATTTTTTTTTTATTTGTCAATATGCTTGCCTAATTTTAAGAAATATTGTGGATATTATTGTTTAATTTTTAATTTCTATATATATTGTATAATTATGTTATTGTTACGTTTTCAAGGCCTTGGCGCGAGCTGTAATATTGTAAACTACATTTTTATAAATAAATAATCTTTTGATTGAAGAAATTATATGTTTACCTAATTAAACATTAGCTCTATAAGATGTCTATTGTATCTCAGATTGCGAGCCATCACAATTCTGTTTCTCATTAATTTCTCGCTAAAGGATCTCGCACAGTCTCACGCGATGCGGAGCCACTCGACCGTCAAAGCCTGCAGCTCAATGTTTACAATAGCAGCGTGCTCCTATTAAAGACACAAAATAATATTATTTTATTGCAAAATGAACTACGTCATCACATTGTTTCACTGAAAACTAGTCTATTGACAAGAATTACGATCTAATTTCAAGTGGCGTGTCGGAAAACATAAATTTGTCAAGCGCGCTATTCGTATTAAAATGCAATCGGTCCGTGTACGTTACAATAAGCTTTTCACCGTACGCGTATGGTTCAATGTTGTCCAAATGAGAACCAAATGTAAGTGATAAGCCCCTCTTTTCAGGTGCAGTGAAATGAAACGTCACGTGTCAACAAATCGGTCTCACGCGAGTCGCGCCACTCGCTCAAGAGTGACCGAATGATCGCAACCGATGAATGGAATTGCGTAATCGTAAATTACAAAGCGGAGTACACTTTGATCAATTAATGCTGCCCAAATTATTGGGTGGAGACTCTCGTTAAAACCATTCATCTATCGGTTTCTTTTTCATTACGATATTCTACAAAGCTGCGCGCCGGCTTCTTTGATTTAGGATATTTCGGATACTAATAAAGTGATATAATTGACTAAGCTACTATTAGGCAATGATTGTATATTTAATTTTCGTAAATCTATAGAAATAAATACAATTTAAGTGTATTTTTGTAACATCAAAATAACAGCTAATTACTAACTGTACATGAAAGTAAATAGCATACTTATAACACAAAGTCAAGTCCCAAAATGTTTGGTGGTCTGTCTGTTTGTTATAGCTAATCTGCGAGACCGCTGGACCGATTTTGACGGGAATCTCACTGGTAGATAGCTGATATTATAAGGCGTAACTTAGGCTAATTTTATTTTAGAAGAAGTAATTAGGGTTCTGCACAAAAAATTAAAACCCAAGATACCGCGCGCGCACGCATCGTCAGTGCTGCTAATGTCAGTTGCTGTCTATAATTATATTTTTTTAAGCGCGGACAAAACTGTGGGGTTCAAATAGTTTATAAGTAAAATCAACCATGTCATATTATGTATTACTAGTTTTATATGTAAACTAGGACTTTTATTCTTTCAACATATGATAATAGAAATACTCATATTAAAACATGTTAATAATTTATTTAACATTTATTATATTTAAACATGTTAATAAGGACTGTCCGGGCAAGTTCTAGCAATATTTAAACCCAATTAAAGTCGTTCGCTCAAACGGTTTCACGTCAATTAGTGCGATTCCCTATAATTGTAGAATATTTGCATTGTAATAATATGGAGCTACATCGCATTAAGTATGAGAACTTAATTTAAATTGAGTCAAAATTTAAATTCATAACTTTTAATCCTTATATAAAATTTATTTGGGAAAGTGATAAGCAGATCGTACAAAAGAAAACACAAGAATGTTATTGTAGGGAAAAGTAAGATTGGGACCTAAAGGAACAACACTAATAAAATCGTTTGTTCTAACGACAGACACTACAAACTTTTATTGAAGCATAATCAGTCTTCCTACTTTCAATTTATAATAAAACAACACACATTTATATATCGTATGGTAATGTGGACTCCATACCACGCTTCCATACTCCAGACTACTACGTACAAGAACAGAGTATATTGATATTTTGGTTGAAGGATTTTAAAATTCTGTGCAGTTACGTATCACAAAACCCAACATTTTGAAGGTTTTTTTACAATATCGTCGACGTGTAGATTAAATCGCAATTTGCTATCAAGAATAATTCCTAAGTGTCTAATATGATCTACTTCGTCTATTAGTTCGCCGTTAATAAAATAGGTTCTGGTGATTGCGGTTTTTTCCTAGTGAAGCGTATTACGTTACATTTGTTAGGGTTAAGTGTCATAGCGTAGCACAACTGACAACGAATATGGCTGGTATACCGTCAGAACCAGCGCCTTTTGATGAATTGAGTCGTTTTTAAAACCCTAAAGATCTGATCTTTAGTCACAAGACGCTTCCCAGAAAGTTAGTGGTGGACCTAAAAGGCTGACATGGGATGGATAATTTATTTCTGGTGTAAACCGATGAGAAGTGTGATGCAAAGAGATCACAGGTAGCAACCGGTAGCAACGTTTGCGGCAAAAGACATTTGCGGGGTAGGTACTATTACCACCTCTTTTGTATTTTATATAGCTCCAAAGTAATTTGGGATTCGATTTTAGCGAGGATTCTAGCTTATACAAATATTTTTGTAATTTAGACTATGTAATTTTTTATATCTGTCTCGAAGTAATTCGACCGTTAATTGATCGCGAGGGTTTGAGTACTTGAGGTATTTTGCTCTATATTAAATTTTTTCATTGATAACCCCTATCAATGCCGCAGAAAACCAGATCAGGTATTTTTTATTATTTCATGGAGTTGACTTCAGTACATGTTTAATAATGACTGACCTCAGTAACTGGTAGAAGCTACCATATTGTCTACACTCGCAAAGAATTTGCACTGTCTCGTAGTTAACGATCCTTGAAAGTTTGTTAAAACACATCAAAATCAAATAAATACTTATAAAATTGCTAAGTGTACACCTACTGCCATTACATTTAACCAGTAAAAAGTGTAAAAATTA
Source organism: Cecropterus lyciades (assembly GCA_002930495.1). NCBI lineage: Eukaryota > Metazoa > Arthropoda > Insecta > Lepidoptera > Hesperiidae > Cecropterus > Cecropterus lyciades. Next base: position 2,596,629 of record MOOZ01000122.1, on the reverse strand, counting down.
ATTCGCTAAATGATGTTGATGGTAACATAACTAACATTCCATCTTATCTCATTACCCTGTCTTACCCCACCTTCCCCTACACCTGTGTCGATAATGAGATGGATGCCTTAAAAAACAATAAACCGAAAACAGAATCTACATAACATACGTGAAAAGAAAATTATAACGGATCGCAAATCGAGATTCCTAACAAAAACAAACTCGAAAAAGATACAATTGTAATGATAAAAAACATCGTAACGAGGTCCAAGCTAAACGGATCATCCCATCCGAGGTATTGATCAGGATCGCCTATTCCCGTCACGTTTGCCGCGCCTCTGATACTGAAATAAACAGCGGGAAAAACGCTACAGTTTCAGGGGAAAGGTGGAGAGGGAGAGGCGAGGGGAGATTAGATTACCTGCCCCGGTTTCCCCCGTGGGTTGCAAACAGTTCGTTAGCTCCAAGACGGGTAACGAAGGAACGCTTGAGGAGCCTCCATACGATCCGAATGTTCAAAGTGCTCAAACACACAAATTTAATCTGCAAAACTTTTGACACGAAGTAAAGAAGTAGGCTTTGCAATGTTACTCCCTTAAACTTTTAAGTAAATAGGTATACATGTACCCTATATTTATGTATCTACGGCTATTTTAACCCCCGACGCAAAAAGAGGGGTGTTATAAGTTTGACTGCTATGTCTGTCTGTGTATCTGTAAGTGGAAACGTAGCTCCTAAACGGATGAACCGATTTAGATGCGGTTTTTTGTTAGACACCAGGTTTCCAGGTGCTGGTTCTTAAACATGTTTAATTAAAATCAAGGTTCAGTCAGTTATTAGATATAGATGGTGGAAGTGGTGGTGAACAATCAAATATTTTTAAATATTCACAAGTGGGGTTTCAAATGAAAGGACATAACAAATAACTAACACTTAGACAAGTTTTATCAAAATCGGCTTAGCCATTTACTAGATATATGGGGTTAAAGTAAGGATGAAAAATTCAACGTTGTCAAATATGCAATGAATGGGAATATGCAATGATATATGACCCAATATGAAATGAAAGAGGATGACGTATTTATTATAACTAAATTTGTTTTATCAAAATCATTTAAGCCAGTTACTAAATATGGCAGTTCAAAGTTGGTAGGAATAATCGAATATTGTCAAGTATACTTATGTGGGGTATTCGATGAAAGAGCACAACGAGTATCCTACAACCAAACATGTTTCATCAATGTTGGTTCAGCCGTTTAGTAGGTGAGAATGGGCATGAATACTCTAATATTGTAAAATGGACCCCAGCGCGGTATCAAATGAAAGGGAATGAGGTGTATATTATAATTAGGCATGATTTAGCAGCACCAGATCAGTCATTTACAATATATGTGGGGGGCGAAAGTTGGGATGAATAATTGAATATTATCAAATATGTCACTGACAAAAACTGATGATTCTATTGAATCGGTTAAATTGATAAAAGCTAACCGTAGCCTTTATCAATTTGACCGGTGAAATGTTAAATATTGAACGCATACCAAATACATCATCGCCTTATATACATCACATCAAATTAAAATAAAATTAAAAAAAAAACCCAACGCTATAAAGTAATTGGGCAACCATTTAAAAACTAAATCAAATTCGAGCAAGTTACACCTATATAATAATTATAGAAATATAACATTTGCTCGTTAAAATTGTACTACAATGTCGCGCAATACCTACCTACCTAGCTAAAATAAAATAGGGAGACTGGATAATCGTGACGTTCACAGGCTTGACAATATAAATCTAGTGAATAAATAGATAGTCAATCAAATAAAGGGTCTGGTACCCTTCCGAACATTATCAAATATCTTTAAATAGTGAAAAATATCGAAATCAAAAGTAATCTATAGACTGACCAGCTACATACGTTCATACAAAATGTAAATCGAAACAGTGGCTCTTGCGTGATTGAATAACACACAGACACAGATGTACACCATCTCATTTTCATATATTAGTATAGATCATAATTAATTGTACGTTACTTAACTTTTATTAACAGTAGTACTACTTAGTAATATCACGCAAGGTGGTAGAAATAGTAGGATTCGACCTGGTAAGTATCACCGTCATCACCAATACACTAACGTGACGCAGTTTAAGTTTCGGCGGAAAGGTGTTGACGTTAGATAGAACCTCGAAGTATACGAAGTTAGTTACACTCATGGACCAATGGGCATCTGGTTCATGATGACAGAGGCATATTTATTTAACACATCAAGTTTACACTAAAATCTAAGTATGTAGTGAGCTCATATGGTAGTTGGCCTCTTGTAACCCATGTAAAGGTAAATATAAAGTGATGCATGACTACTTATCAAGCTGATCCTATCTGCAAGAACTGAACTGTTTTAAATCGGTGAAAAAGTATTATCGCAAAGTATTTTTCATTAATGGTGTGGAAAATGACAATAATATTTAAATCCCAAAAAGATATTACAAACCTACCATTACGTATACTTACGTATACGTAATACACATACATACATTGATTATAATGTGTATGGTCTACACGCCCCCGCTCGGCCGTCAGCGCCGTAAACAATTCTGGACATGTTTACTATAACCAGGCTCTCCGCCTGATTGCTACGCAAGTACTACCTTTAATGTTAACATTGAAATCCGAGAAGTTACGTAGTCAATAATCACTTCTATCATATCACATTATGGCAATTTGGCGTAGAGCTATTTTGGATAAACAATCACAAATAGTACTTTAATCCCATCTATATCTATATAGGGTTGATTATTATAGATGTCAAAGTCCAGTTGTTGTCACTTACCATCGACCATTGCCAGTTATCATTTACCGTTGACTGTATGCTCGTTTGATATTAAATAAAAATACATATGAAAAAATTAATAAAACGTGTGATAATACCAATTTATAACCGTTATTCCTCTATCAAGAAATGTTCAAAAAATATTATTTCGATACGCCGAAATTTGAACGATTCTGTATTTAAAAACATTTATTACTGTTATATTCTGTATTTAAGAAAGACGAAATCGTCAAATCTTGCAGACAGTATTATGAATAGGAGGCTGTCAATTTAAGACATTCTTTTAGATATGTTTTCAGTCAGGCGGCGAGTATTGCAGCCTAGTGCCCACACCAATTGGCTATTTAGTAAAAAACTAAGGTATTTACCTAGGTTTAACAGCAAATTATTTTTTTTATGTATTTATATGTATTCATTTTATTTTTACCAGTTTGTTTTCCTTGAAGAATATACGAGGAACCAGGTCGTGTGCTGCAGGTAAATAATTATTGTCTGTCTATTATGCCTCCAAAATTGTATTACAGATAGTATTAGTGAAAGCATTTGTAAGTCTATATAAAAGAATAATTTGCCAAAGTCTGCTTCGTTTCTTCTATCGTCATTATTCATTATCTTTATTTATTATAATATAAAAAAGGATCACACTAAAGGAATATTATCAAATATATAATAATTATGTTATCGATATTAGATAGGTATGTAAATGCATTTAAAAAATTTAATTATAAATATAGTACTTTTGGTTTTGTTTTGCAGTATTTTCGCAGTGGTGGCATTAATGGCGATAAGCATAGGTTTGTATATTTGGAATAAATTAAATTAACAATATTTGACACAATATTAAACAAATTGATTAATTTGGATTTATTACATTCGTTGTAGATAACTTTCTCATCATCATGATCTAGCTGTAATTTGATTTATACGATATTATTATCATGATAATAACTTCTTTTTTGTCTCAATTTAGGTGTGGCCTGTACATTCTTGGGCACATCTCACTACCAGGGCTGCGCGGGCGACAGCAAAGCTTCACCGTGGCTTGCTGCGGGAGCAACGCTGAGCCTCATAGGAGTCGTATATTTAACTATGTACATTGTCATATTAATTGTATTCTTGAGAAAACAGCCGCAACAATAATAAGAAACTTCTAGATTTTATAACTGGTACTAACCGATAGTCACCGATTTAACATTGACGAAATCAAAATATGAACAAGCATTAATTTTTTCAGTTACTTTTAAATCTAATCTTTTACACACTGGATTAAGTATGAAGAAAAAACGACCTAAATACTTTTTGATCTGACTATGATTCAACGGATTTATAATTATAACTGGAAATAGTACACATGAGGTATAATCGATACGGCAGTTCGGCAACTTTACTACTAAAAAGTATGAAGTTTCATTTCAAAATGGCAATTAAAATGCTAATAATTAAATGTTGGGTCATGTTCAGCCATTCATTGGCGTTCGAGAGCAAGGCAAGGAGAGTTCAATCCAGATGCCAGCAGTTGCCTCCTTTGTCTGCCTTGCCTTTGAAATCTGGTATTTTAATACTACTTAAGCTCCATTTACATTTATAGACATGAGACGTACAAAACAAAGTAATATTTTGTACAATATTTTGAAAGATAGGAAGGCTTCGGTATATATAATTAATAAATACGTCTACACACTTTGTTTGGAACAATACAATTGTTCAATGTAATACAATTGTTCAATGTTTGTAAATATAAACGCAGCTTTACTATAACTGTAAAATAATTCGTATACGTTTTTTATCATTTAAAGAGTTAATTTTCTTTATTTTTTTACTACGCTTTCTACTATTTATCCTTAAATATTGACGACCTGCGTTTTCGCGCGGTTATCTTACCGATCTGACACGCAGTGCGTCCCGGGTTCGATCCCCGGCCAGACAGAAATCTGAATGATGAGTTTAGATTTCTGTTCTGGGTCTGGGTGTTTGTGTATTCGTCTTTGTGTGTCCATGACACTCACGACACAGAAAATTCTAGTGTGGGGGGCTATGTGTGTAGAAAGTGTTTAAATATGTAATACTCACTCGTGTGTGCTTGCCAAAGAAGTTAATAACATGTCATACGTTTGTACAAAATCAGAGATATTTAGAGAATCGAAGAGTCATATTGCGCCGATATATAAATTGGTGATGGTTGGCATTTTAAGTTTTTAAATTATAAGTAATTTATTTAAAGCGGTATGTACAGTATCAATTTTTATATGTTTCTTTCAACATGTTTCTACAAAAATTAGGACCTATTGGAAAAGCATTACCCGACTAGCTAACTGACGTTCCGACTAAATGATGATGTTCATTTATTTTCTTAGCAATTAAATCCAATTCGACTTAAAGTTTAATTTAAAAGCTACCACACCCTATAAAATTAGTATACTTCAAAATATTTTTATAAAGATTCATCCAATTCTTATCCACTTCTGATATATTGACTACAAATAACTCCGCAGGTTATTAATGAGTATGTTATTAATTGTAATTGGAACGGTTCTAAAAGTTTTCTATTAGAGTAGTAGATATTACATGACAGGCAGCTAAAACCCGAGTATGTAACCAACATAGAGACCAATAATCCGCACTGTATTTTCCTCGGGGCGGGCGGCTGAATAAATTTGAATAACGCAAAGCGTAATGAGATGCCGCCTAATGAGATTCGAACCCGAAGTCCCCGCGCAAAACGCTATCCCACACCCATAAACATAATAATCATTCATACAGAATCAGTCTAAAAATATAGTTTATGAATTCAAAAAGCTGTGATTATCATTTCATGCCAATCAATCGCATCTATTGAGTCAAGCGTAAACACCTCTTTTAATTACGTAGCAAATGATAATGATGCGGACGAGATTATAATACTATAGTAGGTACATAACTGCGTACAACGTTAACAGAAAACTAGATTTACCAAAATCGGAAACCCTCTAGAATATGTAAACACCGTGCGCATGGTTATTTAGATTTACGGCTACTTTATAATGAGCGAGGCATTTAACATTTAAGAGTTTTATTTAATTATATAGCAAAAACCTTCCCGCGACGACCCCTTTAAAGACCTAACGCTTTAACACTAAACGCAGTAAAACCATGTCAAATAAGTACGCATGGCTCTTGATGATAAGTTTTACTTTTGTTAAAACGTTTAAATGCCAACAAGTATACAATATACGCTATGCGAATTAAGATGTGAATTGTGTACTTACCACTGGTTTACTCGTCATCATAAAACCTAATATCACGTGTAGTTTTGTTTCACTTCCCCGTTTTGAACTCTAACAAGCGACAATTCTAAAAAGAATTAGTTCAGCGAGCGGCGACTATCGCTGTCACGGGAGCTCCGCGCCGAACGCCGGTATCAATAACTATGAACTCGATTGATATGAATTCAGATCCGAAGGTGGTACTACGGTAATAATTCATAGACATATCTTTCGATTGCAAAGACGCAGTTGAACCTTTTACAGGCTTCACTACGTTCACTTGTACGTGTTGAAGTGATTCATGTGCATTTAGCTTCATAATATTTTTTTTAATAAATTTCCGTTAAAATTTGTTTCATTCTTTTATGTCCACTTCATGTTATTTAGGTCTTAAAAATGTTTTGATTAAAATATTCTAGCAAAATTGTATATAATTTTAAGGAATATTCAGATCTCACAATCAGAGACGAGATGAGATCGAATGTTGCATACTGTAACAGATTTTACCTCCGCTTTATTAAAACTTGCTCGAACTTGCCGAAGTCTTGATTTTGAATTTATTTATAGAGGATAGAGCACCTACAAATTTAAAGACATCCTCATTATATCTTTATGGGAGTGACAGTGTGGAATATTACTATTATAGTCATTTGGGTCAAAAACGTGATCTCTTTTTATAAATCCTAATTCTTCTAAATTATCCCTAGTCCTAGTCTTCTAATTCTTAGTCGCTATTAATAATAGTTCTTGTATTTGGAGTAGATACCAATAACATAAACCAATATAATTTTATAATTAATTGTTACCACATTTGTTTTTCTGTTACCATTACCATCATCATGTTTATCTTAGACTTTAAATTTCCTGTTGGTTAAATTACTAACTAAATAGTTTGAATTACCCTAAATCACACAGATGTCAGAAGCTGGGTAAATTTCTTTGGCACTCTTTGGAACCCAAACGGCATAACAGATTTTATTTGCCTCATATGTCGTTAGATTTGTACATTGGCAAAGTGACATGGGCATAATTATGGCGTCTGCGGCAGAAGGCACGATTTTTTTCATAACAATATGGATATGAAATGATATATTTTAAAAGTGTAATGTTACAATTTTTACGCTTACTCCTTACAAACGGTGTATTAAACAAATGATAATTATAATAACAAACAAATGTGGCCAAGTGCGAGTCGGACTCGTAGGCGAAGGTGTCCGTAGCATTATCTATACATATAAATAAAATTGAAGTGTCTGTTTGTAATATCAAAATAACAGTTTTTTACCAAATGCATATCGAAGTATATACGATACTGATAACAAAACAGCAATTACTAAAATTTTTTTCTGTCTGTTTGTCTGTCTGTCTGTCTGTCTGTTTGTTTGTTCTGGCTAATCTCTAAAACCGCTGGAGCGATTTTGACGGGACTTTCACTGTTGGATAGCTAATATCATAAGGCGTAACTTAGGCTACTTTTATTTTTCAAAAATACTTTTTCGTAAAAAAAAATAAAACCCACAACATTACCCCTGTTTTTTTTCCAAAATTGTTGATAACTTACCTTCAGCGAACTCGATTCTCATGAAACTT
>MOOZ01000122.1:2536695-2546822 GCA_002930495.1 Cecropterus lyciades | reverse complement strand
GACCCTGGATACAGTTCTGCGACTGAAAAATATTTTGCTCCTTCTTAAAGTAAATAGTTCCGTGTGGTTCGATAGATTTTGTTGTTACAGGTTCTTGCTGAGTGTAAAAAGCTGCTGGGTAGCGTAATATATTGGTTACACCTTTAAGAATAACTTGTGATCACAGATCATTAATTGTCTAAGTATAAATTTAATACAGGCCTAATTTACATCGTGATCCTGCTATAATACATTTATATTTGTTTGAGTTTCTCGACACGCTTATATTTTTACTACTGAATTTACTCACTCACTCAGCCACAGATTCTCCTACAAAAAAGAGATGTACTTCAAAAATGGCATTGCCTGGCTAGAAAAGATTTCAATGTTTATCTCGAGTATATGATTCTTCGGATACCTATTATGGCAAGCGCTGCAAAAATGGTGTCAGTTACGTAGAAACTACGTATAGTCCGAAAGGCAGCGTTATATATTCATATATATAATCTTGAATTAGTCAGGTGTCAGGTTTATTCACCTCAATACAATTTATAAAACTGTAGTACGTTATAGCTTAGGATTTGGTTAAATTTTAGATTATGTTGATTTAACGTTTGTATTAATTTTCTCATGTTTATTTATATTTTGTATTGTAAATACCAGGCAAAATCAGTTATATTACATTAATACAAATTAAGTATACGTCACTTAAACGCATGCAAAAAATTTTATAACAAAAAATAAGACGACTTACATGCCACAAAAAAAAAGTAAAAAAAAAAATTATAAATCAGATTAAGTGATGTCTAATGTTAATTTTATGAGCGCTTCATCCTTCAGACAATTATACTTACAATGTAGTGTACGTGCCCCACGTACCCTGTGCCGCGTTTTAGATCCACCAAAAAAAATAATAATAAAAATGCATGCTGTGGTAGCAGTCTATCCCATCCGTCACGGATCCGTAAATGTCAATTTCTTAGGAGCAATGGTCTAGTATTGCCATTATTTGGGGTGGGTAATTGTAAAGCTAGTCTCCGGTATAGGCCCTTTCAGGAACTTTTCATTTTTGAATAAATTAAATAAACACCAACAAAAAATTTTGAGTAAAATTATTAATTTTCTTATTAAAAATTGACAGGTATAGAATTAATAATGTTTTTTACTAATGATGCCCTTAAGGCCTTATATAACATTTATATAATTACATAAAATAATAACAGGTTGTCAAAATATGAATTCGCCATTACTTGAAATAACTTTTATTGTTATTTACAAATGAAAATATGTACTATTAATCAATTATATATTCTCTATTAGATTCTACGACTTGCTGCCAACGTTTAGCCAAAGCACGGATACCACGCTCGTAAAACTCATTAGGGTTTTTACTGAAGAAGTTAGCTAGTTCAATTTTAAGATTCTCTTCATAATCTTGATGAGGTAATGAGCTAAAGACATGGTAGTCTGTTGGCGCAAGATCCGGCGAATACGGAGGATGTTCGATTAGAGTCCAGCCAAGTTGCAATAATTTTTCATGGGTTTTCTTACAACATGTGATCTTGCATTATCATGCAAAAAATAAATGATGTCCTGTCTTCCTTTTAATTTCTCTGCCACTTGATCATGTTGTGAACAGTATAACTGTAGTATAACGTAGCAAATCCACTTCTTATCGCCGGTAATCAAGTTACGAAGCTAATCAAAGTTTCTATGAAAAGTCAAATGTTGCAAACATATGTCAACCCTAAGTTGTCGCTGAGATGGTGATAAGTCATGTGGTACCGGCACACTCCGGTTTTCCAAGATTTGCCTAATTCATGAAGGTTAGCGATTGTGCTGTGGGAGCATTTGAGCTGTTCCGTAAGATCATGTAAAGTAGAACGCGGTTCCTCTTCTATTAGATTTTTTAATAAGTCAAAATCAACTACCGACGGTCTCCGCTGGTGCGGTTCATCTTCGAGGTCAAATGTGCCATCACGAAATCGCTGGAACCAACTTTTTGCAGTGTCATAACAAAGTGCATCTGCGCCCATCGTAATACATATATTGCGTAACGCTTCCGATGCTTTGTGGCCTAAACGGAACTCCTGTAGCAATAGAAGTTCATATTGTGTGTGAACTAAGATGAACTTACCTTCATATAAGGAATAGCACTGGAGACATGTCGTCTCATATAATAAGCTTGTATAATACATCCAAATAAAAATAGGTAAGAGATGAATCTGTTGTAATATTGAAAAAATTCAAGTGACACGCACTTTGATCAAGTCAGGTTGTGTCACGCACAGAAAAAAGTAAATTTCCAATTTTGGTATCGCGTACCAATAATCGGCCTTCGTGTTAATGTATCTCGTATTTGCACGGTATTTGCCTTAGATGATAACCTCTTCGATGTAAACACACGTAGGATACATGATTGTGCATGTTAACTTGCACATATACTTTAAATTTCACTGCTAGGGAACGTCACGTCACGTTAGTCACTATGCAATATTTTAGTGCATTAATCGAAATTACCTCAGTCTTCTAAATTAAGCCTGGAACTGTATCCCAACCAAAGCGCCTCCGGCGACGTCGGCTGCGACTGCGGCGAAACTTTTGACGAAAAAAATCTTCAATTCATCGATCGAGTTTTAAGTTCCTACATTGATATATGTATATATCAAATTCAACCACACTTTTATCTATATTATATATAAAAGGCAATTTAATACAAAAAAGAACACGGATCACCGGTTCACGCGAAGACGAAAAGTGGCATTCACGGATACATGACGTATGGGATAGACTGCTACGACAGACTATAACTGCATGCATTTTTGTTTTTATTTGGTGGATCTAAAACGCGGCACCGAGTACGTGGGGCACGAACACTACATTGTAAGTATAATTGTCTGAAGGATGAAGCGTGAAAAAAAATCAAATATAATAATATGTTGGTAGTACATAAACAGTACGTAGTACATAATTCTGAAGTCGGCGCTTATGTACTCGTAGGTTATAGTTTCGTCGTTGTGATCCAGCGAAATATGACACTGTCACAAGGTATCCCCACGCGATCGGTCGTACATCGCCAGTGCCCCACATTAGCGTAACTGACCTAAGCCGAGGTCTGTACCTCACAGGAGGTGCCTCTTGGGTCAGCCGCAATCCCCAGCATCAGCCTTCAGGCAACCGTCCCTTCCTCTAGCGAAGGAAGAAGGCTGAGGAACCCGGCAACGGAGACCAGAGCCATCTCCCACTTCCAGCTCAGTCTTCTTGTCTCGGCTTCAGGCTCGCCATAAACAAACAAGGTTAAGCTGTAACGGCCAGTAGGGCCATCAGCAACTTTACAATTTTCAAAAAAAAATAGCTGTCTATATTGTGCTGATTGTGTACGAGAAAGAGACGCACTTTAGGGGAACAGGTTTAGGTAGCTCGAAGGTCGTGTTATGGGCTGAACCAGCTCCAGAAACTCTCGAAATATGTTTTTAAATGGAGACAGCGTAGTAGCAAGTCTCAATATTTTAAATACCTACTACGTCAGCTGACGGTCTTTCCACCGCTACGCATGCAACTGATTAATGATTTCGTACTTTGATCATTTTAACAATAGTTTTGTTAGATTTCATCTGGCGTACTATAACTTTAGTTTACATGCTTTTTTTTAACAATTTCGTGCGAGTGGTTGACGCATAATCCCCCCTCCACCATTCAGCTGACATTTTTCTTTAAGCTCAGTATGACGTAACCTATTTATAAAAAAAGTTTCAGCCGGCGTACTATGATTTCAATCGTTTTTTTACCACTTCCGGAACCACCCACACCAGCATCCACCGCTACTTGAGCAGCAGACGGTTGGTTTACTTATTGGTCTAATAAGATCAGCCATCGATAATAATATCAGCCGGCTTACTTTGCTTACTTTTTTATTTGTAACGCTACCTCCCGGGCTAGTCTATCACAAAAATTTACGTAAAAGTCCGCGAGCGTAAATATTACAATTTACTCAGTAATGATAACTTTAGTACAGTTTGTATCGAATGCGCTAACTTTGGCTGCTTATTAGTACCTCTCATAAATATTTTGTTAAATGTGTCTTTATATACAGTATCTTACGTTTGAATATAGGAAGTGAATAACGTTGTAAAATAATTACTAGCGCCTAACTTCTTAAATCGAAAATGAAATATTAGAGTATAAAAAACAGAAATAGGAGCAACTTTTTTGCACATTCAACTTATATCAGGGATTTCAATCTATTTTTTATTTTATTTATTTAAGTTAATAAACAGTTACACTTGAACGATACAAAATTAGAAAGATTAATGAAATATAGGTAACTGTGAACCAAAAAAACCTATAAGAATAAGTTTACCCACAGCTTACTATAAGGTACATCTTGACAACAGTTTTTGGTCATTTATAATATCTAGTTATTTTTATAGGTTTATCTCTAAAAGACCCTTTAATTGGGGCTTGATTTTCCCCTTCCCCCAATTAAATATATTCGCCAGATCCGCCAGATCACCTATGTTAGCAGACATAAAACTTGGGTGAAACCAAAGGGGGCTAATATCGATGATATAGATTTAAGTTAAAAAAAATATCATCACAAAAGCTATTTTACCATTTTTCGTATTATAAATCAGGCGTCCCCGTATTTGTACACACCAAGAAACCGTTAAACCGATTCAAATGAAATTATGAAATATTAATACGTATGATTGGTTCCTGCTTCCAATACACTATGCAAAATATGGTAGTATATTGATGACGGCTTCGGCATTGCTGAGTGCGACGCATAAAAAATACGACGGCGAATGGCCGACGTATGCTTTAAGCCTATAATTATGAAAACTAGCATACCTATCCGCGCAACTCAATCGGCAAACACCCCACACACGGTTGGTCATTTTTGATATGATATTATCAAATCTCATTTATTTCACATTGATTCATTCACGATTGATCAACAAACCTAAAAACTAATATATCTTTTACTAAAAACCTTCACAGTAACTTCCTCTTAACGCTTTAATAAGTCCGAAATTAAGCTGCAGCAGTATGAATTGTAATGTTTATTTTCTATAGGCACACTCACATTGTCAGTATGGTAGTTGCACAATGTGTACACACTCAAACCACAAAAAAATGTTGCTACATTCAACGTTAGCTAAATTATATGTATAGTGCCACTAGCAGTATCCGCGACTACGTTCGCGCAGACTATAATATAATATATAAATCCATTAGACTTAAAATCCACTGGTGCTGGACATAGACCTCCCCGTATGAGGGTTTTGTCAATAGTCACCGGCTCCTGGCATGAGACAACAGTGGGTGTTGCTATTTCACCTATTTTACATTCAAGGTAACGAAATTTCCAAAAAGTATTGTGTTTTCTCTAACTAAAAGCCTAAGTCTAAAATGTCACGCTCCTAACTTCAAATCTGTGCAATTTCTACACAGATTTTCAACCCCTTTTATAGTGGAGATATCTGTCATGGACATCCTTCTGTCTCGGGGGTGACTGAAGATATCCCTCTGTCACCTTTATGACATTACTCCTGTCTTTCTCTGTATCCTATGTAGCGACGCCACGGGCACGCTTTTGCGTCATTCCGCGGTTTAGCTGTTGTATTCATATGAGATCACCTACTCTGACTTACGATTTGGAGTTCTTTTATAAGTTAGCCCATTGTAACCTCCGTTAAGAAAATTTCAACGAAAGTTTCCAGAATATCCTTTATAAGTCCTTACCTCGCCTACTACATTTCTTTTACCAATAGAGCTTAATACTTAATTAGATGAGGACTTAGAATTTTGTTTTAAGAATGGAATTTCAAACAAACTTTCAACCCCTATTTCTCACGTAAGGGATCAGGTTTCTAAAAACGATGAAATAGTTGTTCCGTTAATTATAATCGATGTGATTACTTCAAAATAAGCGGTCTGTAATCACGGGGTAAATTGGGGGATCAAACTTTAAAACCCCGATTTACCCCTGTCTTAGAAGTTCTAGAAGCCAAAAACTAAGATATAGATTTACAATCCCCATTAGAACCAGGGGTAACAAAAATTTTAGAAAAGACGGTAAAATAGGGGTTTTATGTTATCAAACCACAAAGCCAAATACATATTTAGCTTCATTCTGCTTCCATCAAAAATGGCGAACTCCCGAACTGAAATTGAATTCCTTATTACTTATTACTTGCCTTAGTGGTTGATTATTCAAAATCGGCCAGATAAATATTTCATTTTATCAAACCACAAAGCCAAATACCAAGTTTCATTAAGCTTTTATCATAGTTGGCGGACTGCTGAAAATACGTTCTCCGAATTAGCCCTCTTAAGGGTTGATTTTTCAAAATGGTGAAATTGATGTTTCATAATATGAAACCACCAAACTACTAAGTTTTACTGAGCTTACTTCAAAATTGAGGGACTTTCATACAAACTTTCATCCCCTATTAACCTCCTTTGGGGCAAAATATCAGACATTCTGTTCTTAGCTGATGTCTACGTCACAAAAGGAACCCCTAATCAAAATTTCATGTTTCTACCTTCATTAGGCTCTGTGTTGTTTAGTTAATACATGGGTGAGTGAGAATCATTTCGCTTTTATATATATAGATAGAAAATAGATAGTCAATACATGAGCGAGTGAGCATCCTTTCGCTTTTAATAAATTCATGTGTTATTGCTATAAAGATAAAATTTCAAAAACAAAATAGGATTAATTGAATGTTAATTAACATACTTAGTACCAGGACCATAGCTTTAAAACGTGTTATGTGCGATAAAAAATACTTGATCAAAATAACAATGTGATAAGTAAACAGTTAAATAATTCCTGACTTGCCTGCTATAAACAGATTTAATTCCCCTGGGCTCGAGGTTGGCTTATAAACGTTCCATGTAATTAGACGACAAGACAATCATTATACAATTTAAAGTTATTAATACACAGAAGATATTAAACCTATAATTTGTTGGGTTACTGATATACAGTTTGCAGTAAACGTTTGATTTGTGTGTTATGCATCTTATGATAATATAAACTTTTTTAACAACATCATCCTTCCATCTACTTTTTAAGGTATTCTTTCCCTGCTTCGTTTTTCTAATTAAAATAAATGAAAAGTAGAGTATGTCACTTTGCCACAAACTTCTTTCTATTCCATTCCATTCCAGAGTAAAGTTCAGCGTGCTCGGGAATTTAAATCTACTTTAAAATATTAGTTTGTACCCTTGTTAAAGGAGGTTGTATTTTAAAACTACACATTCGCAGAAATATACATACATTGCAATACAACTTGTAAGGATACGATTGGAACGCTGTAAGTTAGGGTACAAATATCTGTAAATCAGAACCGCAGCGAAGACGAACTTGTTAGAAGTACATATGGCGCCTTCGGATAGAGACCAATAAAATTTTCATCACGTTAAGTTGAATGAAATTTATGTAAAAACAATATATATCTGATTTGATATCTAAAAGTCAAGTCCTCCGACAGACGGACGCTCGCACTAGCGGAGGAGCTCGGCGACGCGGCAGTGGAGGCTCAAGCATGCTACTCGCTCGGCAACACGTACACCTTGCTGCGCGAGTACCGCATCGCGGAGGAGTACCACGCACGGCACCTGGCGGCGGCGCGCAAGCTGCACGACCGCGTGGGCGAGGGCCGCGCCTGCTGGTCGCTCGGCAATGCCCACGCCGCGCTCGGCAACCACGAGAAGGCGCTCTACTACGCGAAGGAACACTACAACATATCCAAGGAGGTAGGTCCCGTAACAGGTAGAAACAGCGTAGTTCGACTCGGGAGAACCACCGCCACACTGATTTACTAGAAATAGTGGAGCAATTCTTGCGAGAGGTGAAAGGGTGTGGTTGCCGGCTCTTATGTATGATGTGACAATCTTAGTCCTCGGGAGTAACAACGCATCTGTGATCGACTTCAGATGGAACCACTTTTTCATGAATTTGCTTGCTTGTTTTGACGACCCGCGTGGCGGAGCGGTCACCATACCGGTCTGACACGCAGTGGGTCCTGAGTTCGATTCCCGGCCAGACAGACATCTGAATGATGAGTTTAAATTTCTGTTCTGGGTATGGGTGTTTGTCTTCGTCTTTGTGTATCCATGGCACCCACGACACAGGAGAAAATCCAACTGTGGGGCTATGAGTGTAGAAAGTGTTTTTTTTTTATTTTGTTTGCTACATCATCTGTTAAAAAAGGTATTAATGAATCAGGAACGTTCAAAACAGAATTCACGGAAGCTTATATTAATTTATTATCGTTCGGCAATTACGAGAATTCTCTGTACTACGCGAAAGAACACTACAACATATCCAAGGAGGAAGGTGGTTTATTGTTGTTTCCCACTGGGGTGTCGTATTTTATTTTTATCGTTAACTTATAAATTAGTATAGATACTGAGTAATTTGTTTCAGCATGATTTTAAAACAGAGTTTTAATCAGGAAATTCATGGAAGCTTACATGAATATATTATCGCTCAGCAACCACGACCATGCACTGTATTACACGAACAAACACTGCAATAAATCCAATTCGGAAGTCGGGTAAAATTCGACGTAAAAACTTCTTTAGGCGCGTTGGACATTTTTGAGATGGGAAAATACCATTGAACCCGCGACACTTACCGTAACGGACACTTTTGTATATAAGTATGTACATATATTGTGTATGTACGAACATTGATACAGATGCATGTTGGAATTTTATTCATGTTTTCAGGTATGTCTGCATTCTCGGAGTAGCACTTTTTAAATTTTTTTTTTGTTGTGTCCGCACAGCATTCTAATGCTGTATTTTATTCTTACCGCTCATTTCAAAACCTGGTTAGCAGGTTGTATCGCCGTAATAATATTAGAAAATCATCAATAAGAAACGTTCAAAACAGAATTCATGGAAGCTTGATTGAATATATTAATACATTTCATTTTAGATAAAAGGCCTTTAAATACATGAAATATTCTATTTTCCTTTGTACGCTACCCTACACACACGAACAATGAAGTATTTATCAAAATAGACTTTATTATTAACAATGCGCATACTATTTATCTAACATTTTTTCAGCCTGGTTCAGTTTAATCTATGAAGATATGTTCACTTATGCGAGCGCCTATAAATAATCATTGAAAACTATTTTACGTGCCAATAATTACATAAAAAAAAAAAAAAACAAAAAAAAAACAATCCAGTCTAATGTAATATTCTTTCGTATATGTATTTATTTTCGTTACGCGTTTCGTTAAGCTTACCTTATTCACGCGGGTTATTTCCCACCTATACGTCGCGAATACAGAAACCGAAAATGACCAGCAGTAGGTACACAAAGTAAGCTGACGCGCTAACAGAGGGCGCGGTGTCTGTTTACTTGTACTAACTACAACCGCGAATAAAGAAATTTATAGCCACAAAGAAAATGGCCACAATTTTACCCATGAACACAGAAAACGCAATTGCGGAAACCGTGAATAAGGAGCTTTGACTGTATATTATTTCAGAAAGCACGCATAGTAGAAGTTTCATGTTGAGTTGTGTAGATTGATTGTTAGAGCAACCTTATCTCGAGGAAAACGGTTCTTTCGGAACGGTTATTTCGAAAGGTTCTAAGCTTGTTTAGTAAGTCTTTTAAAGTATACCTACTCATATTATTTCATTTAAGCTATCGTGCTATACATATTTGGATAAAATGTAGTTGTACATTCGTCATTGTATCTCATTTAAAACCGTACAAAAATTAAACCAAAAATAGTAGTTACCAATCTTTTTGCCAATATCGTGATCATTTTATAATTGAAGTCAAATTAAAGATGACTTACAAGTTGCTTAATAAGATATTAATATCGTTACGCAGACATGAAATATCAATGACCTCCAGGATGAATAGAAGCAATTTACCTCGACGGAAGTTATATTGCCCAGATGAAATCAAGCCTTACAATTCGTGTGATCTATCTGTGTGTACAGACGCATACAAAAGTAAAATGCAAATAGACTGAATATCTTTACATATAAATAAAATTGAAGTGTCTGTTTGTAATATCAAAATAACAGCTTTTTACCAAATGAAAGTAAATACGATACTGATAACAAAACATCAATCAGTAAAATTTTTGTCTGTCTGTCTG
>MOOZ01000122.1:2514696-2530876 GCA_002930495.1 Cecropterus lyciades | reverse complement strand
GGGTCGGGCATGAATACGAGTTTGGTGTAAACACTATTATCTCGTACAATTACTTGCTTCAATATCAAATCTCCGTTTTATAATTACCTGCTATTTAATATCGTGAAATGGTCTTGTGTTTGCGTTTATTATATCTATTAAATGTTACTTAATATTTATTATGCTTGTGGAAATATTTTAGAGGCGCTATTGTGTTTATCTATGTTTAATCCTATTCTATTTTGGCAGCTCGGCGATGTGCTCGGCATGGCGACGGCCCAGATGAACATCGGTGATCTCTGTAAAGTTCTGGGGCTCCCCATGGACACGGAGCCTTCGCCGCCCGCGGAGCCTACAACCGCACCCCGCACACCCTTCAATGCTCTCCGCGTGAGAAGACAAAGCATGGAACAACTATCATTAATACAGGTACGTCGATGTACAAGTATTCTACTACAAACTGAATTCTATATATTACGAACATTACTATGGCTGGTCAAATTGCACTTTTGCAAAAAAGATTATAGCAAAAATACTGTATAAACTGTGGGTTTAAACTATGTAGTTTATAAACTTAATATTATATAAAGCAGCGAGGGAATGATGGGAAAACCCGGTAAATTATTAAATAATGCGATATCATACTGGATGGCGGGAAAAATTGTGAATCGTTTAGTAACGACTAGTTGCTACTTTTCCAGACAGGCGCCGTTCCTTTAATATTTCCCTACGTGATTATTATCTTGTCAAATTGGCTTATAGTTTTTTTTATACAAATTCTTAACTTAGAAAAATAGGAATACAGTATAACAGAATAGCTATGAAGATATGAAATGGATTGAAAATAAAGTTATGGTATTAAAATATACTAATAAAAAAAAACATGAAAAAATCTCATGTTAGAGATATGATCTTATCATGTTACAATAGGAAATAATATATTTAAACTCCTTTTTAATAACACATATTTTACAATGTATGGACGGTATACGTCAAGACGTAAGTTAGCATGACCCAAGGGTCGTGCTAACTTGCTCCTCAGGGGTAGAAACGCATCTATGGCCTAACTCAGATAAGACTGATCGTGTCTGGGCTTGATAACAGACGGTGACCGTGTTCACTTACCATCACATGGCTTGCATGCTACTTCCATAATAATAAAAGAATAATAAAAATCTGATCATTTAAGTTATTTAACAGAATAATTATTTATTTGACGGAATGTTTGATACTTGGTTGGAATAAACCTTTGTCATTTACTTAAATTTTTGACTTTAAAACTTATTTGATGAAGTTATTATAAAAGTAATTTCTAAGAAGCCCCTTAAGCCCCCTTTGACGGGACATTGCGTAAAAGGTCCTTTTACTCGTTAAACGCTGATTTGAAAATGTAATTTCGCAAATAGTGGTTCTCTGCTTAGTGTGTAATTATAATATGCAGGCCTGCAGGGCGAGTACATTATGCTTGTCAGTAGAGAAAGTGTAATTATAAGATAAACAAACAATAAATGACGTCGATTGAATCAAAAAGAAAATTTCAGCGATTATGTGAATGGAAATCAAATGTATAGGCATTTTTGGAATAGGCTTTTATTAAATTAGATTAGTCGTTACTCGCCCTTTTAGGTAACAAATGAAATACTTCTTAGTACCACTTTTTCTATGTATTAAAATTCAGCGTGTACTGTACTACTATTATGTTATTTAATATTTATTATGATCTTTTATGAATTTGAAATTCTTACTCGTGGCGCATTACAAATCTTCGTAAGTATCAATGAAAATTACAATGTCTAGAGTAAGTACACACTAATTATGGCCTAGTGGCTAAACTTTTACATTATGATTGTAGAATATTTAGGATGTTTTTTATTGA
The DNA here is from genome assembly GCA_002930495.1 of Cecropterus lyciades. Lineage (NCBI taxonomy): Eukaryota > Metazoa > Arthropoda > Insecta > Lepidoptera > Hesperiidae > Cecropterus > Cecropterus lyciades. Next base: position 2,529,021 of record MOOZ01000122.1, on the reverse strand, counting down.
TAAGACTAAATCTTGTTACCAAAAAAAAATAATGTCAGTTTACATACAAAATAGGTAAAGGTACTGTAGGCACCTTATGCACCATAGGTATGCTGTAGGTAGCTTTGTTGCCGTGTATATCAGCCGATGTTACGCAATCTCAGGCGTGGTCAAAAGTTGGATGAGTGTCCAAATCGTTATACTCCTCTATCTACCAAGTAAAAAAGTATGTCATATTACGTAAGCTATCAAACAAAAAAAAATCAAATGACAAACTATGATAAATGATCACATCTATTATGCCTTAGCCTATTTATATATTTGATGCCACATCGCAGATAACGCCTGACGCGAAAAAGCGGGAAGGCGAGCGGGAGGAGAGACGAGAGATGGTTCGCGGCGAGTCCGAAGACGCGGAGAATCCAGTGGAGACATTCATAGAACTGCTGGCTCGCTGCCAGGCCGGCCGCATGGACGAACAACGTGCCTCACTAGACCGACACGACAAGGAAAACCGACCACGCAAGCTGCAACGCTCTGCTAGCAGCGGCAACAAGAACAGGTCAGTATCATAACATACATGCATGTTGTCGCCTACGCAAGTAGCAACGCTCTGCTAGCAGCAGCAACAACAACAGACCAGTATCATAACATACATGCATGTTGTCGCCCACGCAAGCAGCAACGCTCTGCTAGCAGCGGCAACAAGGACAGGACAGTGTCACAACTTACATGCATATTGTCGCCCATGCAAGTAGCAACGCTCTGCTAGCAGCGGCTACAAGGACAGGCCAGTATCACAACATACATGCATATTGTCGCCCACGCAAATAGCAACATCCTGCTAGCAGCGGCAACAAGAACAAGTCAGTATCACAACAAACATGCTCGTTATCGCCCTCGCAAGCAGCAACGCTCTGCTAGCCGCAGCAACAAAAACGGGCCAGTATCACAACATACATACATATTGTCACCCACGCAAGCAGCAACGTCCTGCTAGCAGCGGCAACAAGAACAGGTCAGTATCACAATAAACATGCACGTTGACGCCCTCGCAAGCAGCAACACTATTGTCGCCTTGCAACAGCGTGAGTCCTTTCTTAAGCGATATGAAAGACAGGACACACCGTAGCACAATTTGGATCACGAGCTACATACATAATGCTACCCGAAGCCTATAGATACCTACGTCATACGATGCGAGGTAGTTGGCGTTTTCGCCCTTAATCGCAATAAAAACTACTTAAACTATCTATCCAAATAAATGTAGTAAAGTGCAACGTAGGTATAATTCCATATTTTTGTGATGGTTTCATATTAAACTAATATTTTATTTAAAAGATTTTTTACGTCACATTTAATTACCTTTTTTGATCTCGAATTCCATTTAAGATTATACCCTAGAGTGCCTAGACGTATCGAATGCATGTCGACATATCACCGGAAAAAGCTTTTAGTACTCGTGTATTTAATCCAGTTTGCCTCCCGCTCGTACCACCTCCAGCCTCATAATGAGCTCAACCGGAATTCTGTTATTCTAATTTCACATCACTAATTGGTATTATCTGTTTTGTACTATTTGGATTTGGATTCGCAAAATAGACATTAGTGATGTGCCGGATATCTGCATACGCGGATATCGAGGGAAGCGAAAATATCTGTATCCGTATTCGTTACTTTTTAGGTGGATCACAAACGAATATTTTATGCGGATTTATTTATGCCTTTTAAATTCTATTAAATTATTTACAATTTATTTACATGTACAAAAAGTGTTAATGTACATAGGCGATAAATGTAATTTTGTATATTGCAATCACGTATTTAGGTTATATATGTTGCAAAAAAAAAACTTTCATAAATCTAATCTAATATGACGATAAATATAATGGTAACAATGAAGAAAACTGTAAACAATATTTGTTTTAAAGAAACGTAATAAACTTGTACTGAGGGCAAAGGTCGTAACATGTCGTATTCGTAAACATATCTGCGGATCTATTATTTTAACGTTCCAGCACATCTGTAATAAACATACACTCCACCTGAATTAAATGTAGACGACATAATATTTGAAATGGCTAGTCGTATGAGACCTTATAAATGAGAGAGCATAATTGAAAAGTTCTACGTTCCTGGGAGTTCTAAATACGCATACAAAAGTCCATTACAAAATCACCTTAGCTATTGAATTCACTGCAAATTCTATCACCTCTCGTTACTATTGTAAAGTACATTACTCTCAGGAAGTGAAAGATTTTTTCTCTTTTCGGTTTTCAAGTAGATTGATGTTCATTCATTTATAGCCTGAATTTGTGAAAATAGTATTATTTTACTCTTAGTAGCTTTTGGCTTCATTCTTATTTTCATAGGTACCTTTGGAGACATATGTTTCATTCTTATATCGTTGTGCATCATCAGTGTTTTCATATACTGATTATTCGTATAATATATACGTATTATATACCGATTATTCTATTAATTTACATAATAAATAATATCCTTCACAATGTTACAAAATCCTTTATCATTATGAGATTCAGAGACGTAAATGTATTGTCAAATTATCAGGCACGTGCATCGATAGGCAACGTACGGATCGGCTAAATATGTAACAACTACAGTACAGCCGAGGCTTGCTGTTCAGGATATTTTAATTCTGTGATATATTTTCATATCACTATTTTCAAATTTACAACAGGGTTTAAGCTTTTAGAATGTGTTATCTGATGTTTTCTTTTATTTATTTTTTTAATATTAAAATAGCAAACGTGCATGCACCACCACATGCATGTCCACCTGATAGTAAGTGTCTCCTGCCACCCATGGACATCTGTAATCAACCCCAAAACACATCAGAGCTTTACACTGCTGTTTTAGGCAGAAATACCAGTCGAACCACAAAGGGTTCTACCGCCTTCAAAATGTAAAGTATTTTTCACGTATTTCAGTATTATTTTTTTTTTAATTTTGTCAGCCTGTCAATCAGTGGGAACTCGAATCACTTCCCGGTGTTTTGTTCCCACGTGCGACAAAGGACAATAATTTCTATCGATTTTATTAGATACTAAAATCAAACGGATTTATTTAACATGCAGACGACTCAAACTGCAGTAATAAGTACATACATAAATTTTTGTGGTAAAATACTAATGACAATGTTTCCCGGTAAAACGTATATTTCAAAGACCTGAAATAAAATACTTTGACAACTTTTCGTCCTTTGTGTTAATTAATACCTACGCGTGTCATGGTTGCTGCATGACACGATTGGACACCAAAATTAGTACCTTCCTTCCCGCCCGAATTTATTAAAAACCATAAACCATACCATACAACTAGAAAATACCATACAACAAACAGAATATTAATACGTTTATCATCCAGTTGTTTATTAAAGTTAAAGCTTATAAACTTAACAACATCTTTGAAAAGTGTTTGAAAGTGGTAGAACTCTTTGTGGTTCGACTCCGGAAGCACCACCGCCACACCTATTTCTGCCTAATAACAGCAGTGTTATGCACTGTTGTGTTCTGGTCTGAAGGGTGTGGTAAGGGAGACATACTTTTCCGAGGCAATCCATCTTAGTCCTCAGGGGTAGCAACGCATCTGTGAATAATCTTAGGTGAGACTTTGATCTTATCTAGGGTTGATTACAGATGTCCATGGGCGGCAGTAGCCACTTACCATCAGGTGGGCTGCAGGCTCGTTTGCTACTTCCATACTATAAAAAAAAAAATCAAATATTGTTGTGCAGCGCTCCGTGAATGTCTGGACAATTATCTAATTTATTTCGATTTAAACCATTTTAACGTAGTAATAACGAAATGACATAACAATCGTGTAGACGTGCACTAATTGCCAATATTGATGGGTTGGCAGCAGCAATTTGTGCTACTAAAGAGCACGTTATGCTATAGACTCAATTATAAATCCCCATTCCTATGATATTCATATTCATTTTTACAAAATTGCCCCAATCACAATTTAATTCTAAGTGGCATTCGTTTGAAAGCTAATCCCGCGGTTTTATGTAGTTACGATATTGTTTTGTACTGTTTAACAAATACAAGTAGCTTCAGGGCACGTGTAACTTATACAATTCAAGTAGATTCTTCGGCTAACAATGGCGATATCTTGATGGCCAATGACAGATCGTCTTTATTTTATCGCATCTCCATCGCACTCGAGGTAATCTCGTGAAAATAAGCAGTGTTAGATCACATTAGCTCCTTGTAACGTTGCGCGTTCGGCACTACGTAATTCGTCGAATGACAAGTAATCAAATTTTATATATTTTATTGGTGTTTGTCAATTGGAAATACAAAAAATGTGTTAGTTGCTATAAATGGTAGTTCAGTTTGGTCCATTTATATTTCATCCCATTGACCTACCGTATACCTTGACCTTTAGTACACCTAACTTTAATGGAAACTATTGTTGGGCTATAAGAACCTGACATTAGATATTTAAATATTCAATAACCACGTAATCAATGCATTATTGATAATTTTACAGGTCGTTTAAAGTGTTTGCATCGAATGACGCACGAATATTTAAGACACATATCGATTTTGTAATCGTTAAATTATTATACGAATCTAATTTTATCGTGTGCATATTTCTAACATGGAAACGAAGAAAGAAGAGTCAAGGTACTATTTTATTATTTTATTATACACGTTCTTTTCCTTTCTTTCTTAAGAAACTACTATTTAATTTATAAACTACACAAATAATTAAAAGATAAAAAAAATATTAAGACCAGAAGTTACTTAGTAAAATCACGTTATATAATTTATATGTTTCATTATTTACTGCAATAAAGGTACTTATGGGAAACAAGCACTTTTTCAATTATTTTTTCATGGAGTCAGTTTTCTTTTGTTTTATATAATAATAATATAATATTTAATTGTATGAAATAATATTGGAAATTATTATTATTATTTTAAAATGTTAGAGATCCCTACTAGGTACTTAGAAATGAAGGATGAAAATTGGCCAGATTAAGTGAAATAGCTAAAATAATACAAATACACATGCCACTAGCAATATACTTTCCATACCAAATCCGATATATTCCGAATACGATATAATTGAGAATTACCAAAATATTACCCAGATAAGAATGAAAATGAATGTAAGTTGTTCTATAAATAGGAAAATAATTAGTGTATTACAATAAGATATTTTCAAAATTAACATCCCAAATCATCAGGTTTTTTTAATTTTTTTTTTCAACCTTGTAGCATATTTCATCTTAAATGTTAAATCGGGAAGTGTTTTAAGATAAATAAATTACTTTCGCTCTTAAATAAAGGTTAATATATCTAAAAACAACCATCTTATAAATAAAAGTTAAATTTAGAACTAAGAACAAAAAATCATGCAAATAAAATATGCAAAAGGCTTAGCAGGAAGTAATAAGTAGATGGGACGTCCCTCGCCACGCCGCATTCGCTGCTCGCCCGCGAACGGTTGCACTCGCGATTCTTGTACCCTTAGTACCGTTCTCTAATCAAGCTGGGGAATTATCAGTGTATGTATATATTACTAAACTGCTATTTCGCAATTGGATACAAAATCTTAATAACAGTGTAACTATTTTTTTAATATTAATTTTGTACACAATTCTGAAATATTGTGCAATATGAGTGTGATAATAAACGTATTTTCACGGTTTTTAAACTTCAACTTACGTTGTTTATTATATGAAAAAATGTGATAATTAATCATAATGTCGTAATCAGTACCAATATATTGATATAAAACAACATAAACTTTCAGAATAGTATAACTAACTTGCGCTGCACTTAATTTTCATTGCTCCGAAAACGTTTTAAAAGTTAATAAAAGTTTTTCGCGCCTCTGAAGCCGCCCGCTCGCGCTACGCGATGCGAATTTTTGCAATGTCTTTCCTGTGTGAAGTGGCTTCTTCATGTTTGACTTTACGTTAATTTTAATTAAATCTAATATTTTATTTTTATTTGGACCCGGAATTAAAACAATGTATATAAACAACAACACAAATTTCCATCTTCATTTCAAAACAGAACTAAGTTAGAATAATAAATAATTACTTTCACAAAATACAATGTCATAAATATTATAAATAAGTTTAGCGTTTTGTTTATGTAACAAATTGGTTTAACTAAGTCAAGATGTAGCTGTGATAGCCTAGTGATTGAAAAGCGGGCTCTCAATCGAGAGTCCCAGGTTCTAATAGGCACGCACCACTGATCTTTCTAAAATGATGTGCGTATTAGAAATTAATAATCACTGCTTCACGGTGAAGGCAAACAGCGTGAGGAAACCTGAAAGTTCTCTAAAAAAAGGAGTTCTCGAAGCTGTATGAAGCCTACCAATTCGCACTAACGCAGCGCAGCGGACTATGGCCTAAAACTCTCTCACTCTGAGAGAAGACCTGAAGCCCAGCAGTGGGACAATAATGGGTTGAAGATTAAGTCCAGATTCACGAGCTAAATGTTATTAAAACAAAAAATAAGGTGCACAGAGAGTCCTTGTTTTTTTAAGCATAGTAATACGTTGATTAGATTGTAAGACTTTACTTAACAGTCATCTATATCAAAATATTTTCTATATTTATATTTACTAAACGATATTGTGTTGGTAACAATTTTACTATGTTAGTTACCTACACTTTTTTACACAAAGTTTCTATAATGATTTGTTTATTTTTTATATTTAGAACTTTGAATAAAGAGCAATGTCTAAGCTGCTACTTAGATCTAGAGCTAAGACAATATAATACCTACCGTGTTATGTACGCTGTGGTGCGGTTTCATACAGAAGCCAAGGGGCGTGTCGTCTGCGCTTTGCAATATGCGCTGAATTTATAATCGGATCTCACGCAGGGAAATTTTTCACTTACTGCACATTTATCCTGAATTATTCAATTCAATTTTTGTTGGAAACGAAAACGATCATCATTGGTTGCTGGGTTATCTTTTCATTAATTCAATAATTTATTTTAGTATTTCATTTTGTCAACATAACCATATTTGTCAACAATGGTACCTACCATTGTCTTACAATAGTAACAAATTTACGGTATGAATATTGTAGAATACTCTATATTGTAATCAACGATTCAGACTTCAGATTTATAACAATTAAAGAATTGTAGAAATAAAATTATACAGTTATATGATTATTAGATTTCTATTACATATAATCAATATATTACGTTGCTCCGAATTACACTTAAGGTTTCCTAGCGGCATGTTTGCCGTTAGTACCTCAATAATGATTTTCAAATTGTAATAATTTAATACTAACTGCAGCTAAGTACGAACGCTGTTCGGAAACTATGTCTGACGAAATTAACCCAAGATCTCGCTGCGACACCCCGGAACTCGAAGATATGTTAAAGTACGTCATTGATATATTTTGTGTGTACACTTGTGTAGATTTTTAGCCTTCTTAGGTTTTATTTTAAGTAGAATGACAGCACTGTTGTTTAGTTATAGAACATCATAGAATAGATTATTAGAATTTTATTTTGCTTTTATCGCTAAAGTCAAACGACAATAAAGCTTATTTACTTTATAACATATAAATCCATATTTTTTTCGGATAATGATGCAAACTAACGACATGTTTTTAGTCCGAAAAGAAAAATCTGTATTCTGTCTATTGCTTGTTTAGTGGGCACGAGGGTATGCTGGAAATGATAAATTTGATCTCGGACCTGCAATCGGACCGCATGAACAGTCAGCGCGCGGAGTTGCGTCCGTTGCAACCCGAAGACGCGCGCGGTGCCTCACTTCCTGGACAGAACGCCTCCGCCACTATCCGCATTAAGCCCGAGGAGGACTTTTTGGAAATCATCGCTCGAGTTCAGGTACATGAACTTCAGATTTTCTTAATTCATCCTTCTTTTCTACTCTGACGAACGCACCTGTATACATGCACACGCACACTCGCGTACGCACTTAAATACAGATACACATGAATTTACTGTGAGCTTACGTATAAGCGTAAGCTCAGAGTCGCTCTGCGAGCTATGGATAGACCATGATTGTTATTTCCCTATGCTACAAAATTCGAAAGCCGAAAGTAACCGACTTAGCTTTCAGAATTAGTAAACTGAAGTGGCAATGGGCAGGCGATATCGTTCGTATGACAAATAACCGGTGGGGTAGAAGAGTTCTCTAATGGAGACTACGTCTGCGCAAAAGAAACGTAGGCCGCCCTCCGACCGAGTGGACTGATGAACTAAAGGCAACAGCGGGTAAACGTTGGATAAGTAGCGCAGATTAGGAAAGGCCAGCAGGTCCAGCATTGGACTTTCAAGGGTTCAGTGTTCTTTAATAAATGCGTTCAGTGTTCTTTAATAAATGAGTTATGTGTTAATATACAGGGATCTCGTCTTGAGGATCAACGCACAGAGCTGCCTCGCCTGCAGCCTGAGGCCCCGGCTCCGGTGCAAGCGGCGGGCCCGGCCCCAGGACCGGCCCCGCAGGCCGCGGCCCAGGAACCGGCCGCGTCGCCGGCCAAGCGCGACGATGCTGATGACGACGAGTTCTTCGCGCAGCTGATGCGCGCCCAGAGCTCTCGCTTGGAGGACCAGCGCGCTACCGTATGTACAATAACAATTAACTTTTTTTTATTCGACCGATACTTGAGTCTGATAAAAAAAAATGGAATGCATAAAATATATTTTATTAAAAATTAGAAATATATTATATTATTATATATAATACACTAGCTGCGTCCTGCGGATTCACCCGCGTCAAGTTTCGACGATGATATATAGCCTATAGCCTTCCTCGATAAATGGGCTATCTAACACCGAAAGAATTTTTCAAATCGGACCTGAGATTAGCGCGTCAAACAAACAAACAAACAAACAAACTCTTCAGCTTTATAATATTAGTATAGATTTTAATTTATCGTTTGTATTCTTTTTTCAGATCGGCGGTGCTCCTAAGAAGAATTAAGCGTTCAGCATTCACCGTCTCTGCGTTAGGCCGGTCACGTTTGCTTTTCACTTAATTTCGTCACTTTCCTTTTACACAGAGTTTGATCACAAATTTTACATGTTTCCCAGGCATTAAGTGTGAAATAGATGTTGTACTCGCACTAAATACATAATAATGTCGTTCAAATGGAAGGCGATAGGTCGCGCTCGTAAATAATCTCTTTCAGTACTGGATGGAACCATGACCTCGTCGAATACATCTCGAACGCGGCCGCTTGAAAAATCAATTCAGAAAAACATATAAAAGATAGATCTAGTTGTATTTTATATAGTAGCTTAATGTATTATATATGTATTTTATACTAATATTTATTTTATGCACTTCATTTTTACGCTATTGTTAATTTTCGCATAATATTTTTTTAGTTTTAAGTTACAGAGGACCTATGAATCGGGCTAAGTTACAGAAAAGACCATATTTTGTATGATTATTTTGTGAATGTACACCGTATGTTAGGTAACATTACAAAAATTCTGACTATATGTCCGTCATTATGCACAAATGTATTGTATTTTTGTGTAGATTTGATATATCAAATAAGATTACTGAATAATGAAACTTAGGAATAAAAGATCATCTGGATTCTATGGAATAAGCACGCCTTGTAGCAAATGTTTGAAATTTTAATTTTGAGAGTGAGACTTGAGGCAATTTAATGGAATTTAATAATGTGATGAAAGGAAGTAGAAGAACGTAATAATGTTAAATTAAGAGGAATGGTTACAACGAATGGCCTGAGAAATAACGAAAAAGGCTTTCAATTCGATGTCAATGACAAACGCCGCCCATGCCTGAAATTTCCGCATATCTGATCACAAATTATTACAATTATTCTTGATGACCCAAAATTAAAATTAATTTGTATATACATATTGTTGTCAAAATTCGACATCGGAGTCCTTTCTCCTCTTGTTGTATTCTATATTATCCTGGATAAGATTATTGGTATTACATTCAAAAGAAACTGATAACATCGGTAAACGTTCTTAATATTAATAATTTAAAATTTGGCCTATACTAATGATTAATATGTAAAAAAAATGTTAAGAAATCTTTGATGTCAAATCACAACATTGTTTGATATAGCTATAAATGAATTGAAGTGAATATACTAGCGTTGAACGTCGATGAAAACTATACAAAGTCCACAGAAGCTGAGGACATGCTGCGATATGCTGCTGTTTTAAGTTTTACTTGTACCTTATTTTAAAGTTTATTGCTGAAGAATCTCAAACCTTGTTCACTACACTACTACGTGAGGTGTGTTTAGTAGAAGACGGCGGTGCAATGCAAATTTATTCGTTGTTGTAGTCACATTATTTGAATACTTTTTGTCACTGTGCTTGTGTATATTGTTATGAAATAAAGTCATGATTAGAAGTATCATCACAGTTTTATTTTCAATTAAAACGTAAAGCAATTAAATTATTACCTTTCTTTTTATTTAGGTCTTGTTATGAATTTATTTTAAGATTTAAATAAGTATAGAATTCGTGACACTTTTCTCATATCACAATGTTAACAAAAAATACTTTATTTTATTTGCGTTCTGAAAGACCTACAAGTAAGTTGCGCGCAGTACTCTTTAAGTAATCTCAATTTTGCCTGCACGTTTAAAATAAAAATGCATAAGAAATGATTATGTTAAATATATTCGAGTGGAATAAAGCATATGTTATGTTAGACTTATACAATAATTTCATTATAATGCGATAGTTTATGCTATCTAATCCCTAATAATATATTGTTACAATCCCCGAAATGCATACGAAATTATTATGACATGGTACAAAAAAAAACTAACTAAGATATGTGAGCAAACATTTAAAATGTCAAAAATAATATAGAATAAAATAGAGTTACACCTATATTTTAATTTTAGAATATAACATTTGCTTATTAAAATTGTACTACAACGTCGCGGCGGAGGGGTACCGGGTTAGACATTCCCTATCATTTAATACCCCACTTGGGTATTTTTGAGAATATTCAATTATTCATCCCCGCCTTAACCCTCATGCCCTAAACCGATACTGACAATACATATTTAATTTGACTTGAGTTCACTTGAGTATATCAGAGTATTCGATTATTTATCCCCACTTTCACCACACATACCTAGTAAATGGCTCAACCAATTTTAATTAAACATATTTAATTATAGCATCTTCATCATAATATGGCTAACCCGATTTTGATAAAACATATCTAAGTGTAAGTTATTTATTATGCACTTTTATTTGATATCCCTCTTGTGAATATTTAAAAATATTTGATTTTTCAGCACCACTTTCACCCTCAATTCCTAAGCTGTAAATGGCTTAACCGATTTTGATAAAAGATGCTTAAGAACCACCACCCTTAAACCTTGTTTCGAACAAAAAAAAACACATCCAAAACGGGTGACACAATTGGGAGCTACGTTTCCACAGACACACAGACAGACATAACAGTCAAACTTATAACACCCTGCTTTTTGCGTCGGGGGTTTAAAAAAATAAATATTCCTAAAATGTGTAATACATATTGGAGACAAATTTGATATCTTTTAGCAACGTTGAATAATAAAAACAGCGATATACAACATTTTGAAAATTCGTTATAATCGACAGGTCGCGCTAATATATTACTTTGCAAAATAACATTAGATGTGCCAATGTGAATTGTCGTAATATTTACCTTATGTAACATTGTATAATATTATACCTGGTCACAGCAAAGAACCGACCTTACTCTCGTCGATAATTATGGTCTTGCATTATTGTTTAGTGTGCCCTATTGGTACCACAAGAACACTCATTAATTATAAATGTTTTTGAAAATGCACATTTATTATTAAATCTATTACTTTATTGTTGGTATATTTAAGAATACTCTAATTATATTGTCGAATTACCTACTGTGTAATTGTTACAGCCAACTTTTAAGCCAAATTATACTCTATATATAAATATATTGACTATTTTATTTAAACATCCTTTTTTGTAGTTAATAGTTAACATTAAAATATAGTTAATATAAGGACTCATTTACGAAAATTAAATTAAATGTAGAGTATGTTTAAATTATATAATTTCTATCCAAAGTTGACATTTCAGTAATTACAACAGTCACTGTATCTCAATTTTTTTGTAAAGGCAATAACATAAAAGTTATACATGGAAGACTTGAATGACAGCTAAATGTTTATGTTGATATGCTTTTAGCTTTGGGATTTTGTTCATAAAACTGTATCTTTCTTCCTTGAGTCATTTGTTATGTGTGCTATGCAGGACTATTCTACGGGACAGTATCTTCCCCAACATCAAATTATTAAAAATAAATTTTATGTGAAAATACATAAATATTTTTTGCTGTTTTAGAGTCCAAAAAGTATAGTCGATCACTTCTATCAATTTTTGTCTTATAGAGGTGTTTTGTGCCATACTATAGTTAAGTGTAGTTATAAAACTTTAGAATTAATTTATAACAAATTTTACAATAAAAAAGCTATTCAGTTGATTTAATATAAATTTTGGTTTAAAGCATCTATGGTTGTGTCACTACAGTATTACTTTCCAGAACATTCTCGGCTACTGGGCTAGGCATATGTCATACTATTTTTAAAGATATTGATAGTTTTTTTTTATTTTATCATTTGTTACTAAATGAATACCAATATAAATTAAAATATATAAATAAATATAGATAAAATATATGTACGTTAAAGTTTTCATTTTAAATTAAATTACTAATAGAGCAGAAAAGATGTATTTAAACGAGAACCCATTTACATGAGAATTTAACATCGTACATTGTATTCAATATCACTTTATCACTGCCCGACGTCAGCAGTACTTGTTTATAAGTGTTTCAACACTATAAACTTGTAATATTGTGCGACATAGGGTAAAAATAGTGCCTTTTGAATAATTGCCATCTGTGGTTAAAAAGATTTTTAAAACAGAAAATTGTCAATTTTTTTGTGACAATCCGGCAATATTTGTCAATTGTCCACCAAGCAATTTAGTAAGTTACATAAAACAAAAACCTGTTAAATATGATAATTATATGATCCATTGTTAATTTATGAGACAGGAGCCTGATAAAGCACCCAGTATATCGATAGCGTGGTAAAACATTGCTGATGTTTGTTAACTCAAATATGCTATAGAACAAGTCGTGACATGTAGCGTCGGGTAACAGAAGTCATTATTTGTTTAATGAGATATGCAATAAACTACTATATAATATCGACTTACAGTTTAAGCGATTATTCATACAATTTTGTATGTTGCGTCAAGTCATGACATCTAGCGGAGAGTATTCTTCACTATAATTGTAGTAGATTTAGAAAATTGCAATTTAGTGTTTAAGCTATAAGGTTTATGTTAAAGTACAATGTATTGCAGGTCAATGGACTATTTCACAACCAAGAAAATTGTAAGTATCTTTGTTGTAATTGTGGTAAAAAATCATACAATAACTGATTTGTTGGTGTTTATTTGGCTACAGCGGTTATTGTTGCGTTGTAAATTATAATTCATAAACTACTATAAAGAACTAGGAACATAATTTATTAACTTATTTACTTGTAGAAAAATTTAAACATAATATATTTTCAACTTGAAGCAAAAAATAAACCATTTACATATAATGTATTCGGACCCCCGGACTTCAAATTGTTAAATCGGAACGTAATCTTAAATGACAGATTTGACAGCTCAGCTGACAATTGTTTGTACCTTTTGCACGATGTATATTATTTTTACTACATATCATAATTGTTATAAAACTTGTTTTTATATTTAGAGATCGTTACGTTTTTACATTTATAGATAGGGTTTTTATAGTGACGTTTTTTGCCAATTACGTGTTAAGAAGTTAGGGGTGGGCAACTGAGCAGGCAACTAGCAACTATTTCTTGAAGTTTCCATGCTTTTTCAAGCGGGATGGATGGCTCTCCGTATCAGCCCAGTACGTCGGAGTGTGCCCAGTGAGTAAAGATGGAATTTTTTTTTATTCATTTTAGTTATAAATCGTTTTAAAATTGTCCACAATACTAGGCTCAAATAATCACTAACTTTCAAAGTACTTATAAAAGTTTTGGCGCAGTCGTAATAAGTTTGTGATAACTTTTAAACTGTTTTATTTCACTTTGCAACTTCTCTATTAGCTTTTTGGAAGGCAAATACTGTTACATCAATCATGATTATTACTTTGTTGTGAGTTGTTATACTTTTTTATGAAGTTTATGAATTGTAAAGTATCAACTACTTTAGATACCGTAATATGGGGTGATTAGGGATCACGAGGTGAATAGGGATAAAACGATGAATTGTTTTTGACTTCAATGTTT
>MOOZ01000122.1:2484378-2499837 GCA_002930495.1 Cecropterus lyciades | reverse complement strand
TGGTGCGCTCAATTGCGCTCTACGGGGCGCCGGTGTGGGCGGAAAAGGTATCTCGCAGCCGGCGCCATGCGCAGAAATTAAATTCCGCGTAACGTACTATCGCAATTCAAGTCGCCCGCGGGTATTGTACCATTTCGTACGAGGCGGCGACAGTCTTGGGGCGAATTTCGCCTCTGGACATCCTGGAGGATATGGACGCTAGGGTCTACCATAAGATCCGCGTCCTCCGTCAGGGAACTGATTCCTTTGACGAAGAGACGGTTGAAGTGCTTCGGAGGAGAGCCAAATGGCGAGCTCTGAGGTGCTGGCGCGATTGACTCTTGGAGCCACGTAACATGCGCCAGCGAGTGGTCGACGCTATTGTGCCGAACTTTATGGCATGGCTAAAAAGCAACGATCGAATGACCTACCGCCTGACTCAGATACTTACTGGACATGACTGTTTCGGTAAGTATCTGAACAGGATACGGAGATATTGTGGGCACGACGTGGATTCCGCATAGCACACGCTCCAGTAATGCCCAGCTTGGAAGTCTGAGCGGCGGATCCTCGTCCAATAAGTTGGGTCTGACCTTTCTTCGGCGACCATGTTTGCGGCGATGATTCAGCGCAGAGAGGCCTGGGATGGCATGATCATCTTTTGCGATGACGTGATGTCTGCAAAGGAAGACGGCGTGGTCCTGTAGTTCCGGGAATAGAATAGGGCTACGGTATCCCCTGCCTGTCGTAAGAGGCGATCAAAAGGGGGCTTCCGGAACCGTCCAGTCAAACAACCCCGGGAAGACGGTGGTAAGTGTAGACGCATACCGTCGTAAGAATCAGACGGTGCGGTGGGCCCAGCCGGTCACCTGGGTGGTGGCCCGATGTGGCAATGCGCTCAGAAGACTCCGGTTGTGTTCCTTTGGAGATCCCGGAGTCGTTTTCGCAGAGCCGAGGACGACCAACGGTGGGATTTAGTGCGGTAAAAATCCCACATAAACTAGCGTGGCTCCCACGGCGTCAGGTACCTTTTGAAGATTTCGCCCTCGAGAACAATAAAAAAACCTCTAATGTTTTAAGACAATAACCGGAAGGCACGAAACACGAGTATACGATATGAGCGTTATTCACTTGGCACAGCAAGCGCGGTAGTGGTTGAGCGAATTTTGTCAAATTTCGCCACAATTTGCAGAAAAATTTCGAGGCCCTTGAAGATAATGAACGTAACATTAATTTTTGACATTTGCAGCGCACAGCGATCGACCTGAACTTAAAGTTTCGTAACTCTCGGGTCGTTTGGATATAGAAATGGCATGTAATTCAATAGTGTTACCTATGTTCGGATCATAAAAAGTATATGTGACATTTGCTTTACTGATATATGATACGGTAAGTGGCCACTGCTGCCCAAGGACATCTGTAATCAACGCCAGATAAGATCAGGTGTTGCTTAAGATTAGCCACAGATGCGTTGCTACCCCTGAGGTCTAAGTTGGAACTCCTCGGATAAGTTTATCTCCCTTCCTTTCCCTATTTCCCTCCAGACCAGAACACAGCAATGCAAAACACAGCTATTATTAGACAAAAATAGGTCTGGCGGTGGTGCTTCCCTAGTCGAGTATTACTTTCTTAACTATTTTTGTTGTGTGCCAATTGCTCATAAGTTATCTCGATGAAATTAATTATTTAAGCATTTTGGCTAAAATACGCCGTGGTTAGTTACTTACTTTGTTAGCTTCGTAATACTCACATTATAATGATATTTATGGTTTTAGCAATTCATTAAAATTATATACAACCGTTATAGTTATAAATTTTAAATATGATATTTGTATTACCATCTTTTTACCGACTATATCCTTTGTATTCAAGTAATCATCTTATAAACTATTTAATATTCGTGAACTGTTGTAATAGTGTGTAATAAATGGTCAAGGACAGTTTTTATCACTCATCATTTGTACAACCACATTATTAACATACTTGTTGGTAGGACTCTATCGCGGACATAACCTGATTTGAGAACGATCTACTCGCAATAATTTTTATGAGTTTTTATGCTTGATTTTATGTTGAGATTTCTCACATTTTGCTTCATTTATATTTAACGACCACGAAGACAAAGTTCTACCCCTGAATCCCTATCAAGATCGCTGCCTTTCCGTAAAGGTAAACACTTCCTGGATTCATTAAAATAACATTAATTCTAATATTAGCAACATTGTTCTCAGATAACTTTTCTGATGAATTAAAAAACAAATGGTTATACAAATTCAAAAGAAAACCTAGTAAGAGTACCAAACAAAATGAAACGAGTAATGAGCAAGTATTCTTTTTGCAAAATAATTTATTTATTTCACCCCACTCACGTTGACTGGAACCTGTCTATAAATAAACAGTACAGCCATAACATTAAAGACGTTTATAATTATACTACTTTCTAGCAATGTTGCAAGAAATTACCTGCGTCATTGCTGAGGGGTAAAGTTAATTGCGTGGGAGCTATTTGGAAATCGTTCCGAATGACCAAAAATAGAGTATTCGTCTTTTTATTCTTTATCATGCAGTGAAAGGGCAGAAATCCACCTGATGCTTAGTTCGTGTAAAATTTCACCAGATTAAAGCCGCGACTGACAGTTTCAGTGTATTGATTCTATTGGTTTTATATGGTTATATAGTTCGATAGACCGGTTCGATAGGCTGATTCTATAGCACCAGTCCTGAAGGATTTACAGGGGGTGAGTACCCATTGTCGCTCTTCTATCTCATAAAAAAAAATACTATCTTGTTCTGAATTGTATCTATTGTATCTAGTGCTTGTCATGATTGGTCAGTGAAAGATTAGCCATTATGCCACTGGGATCAATTATTTGAATTTAAATAAATTTGCGAAGTTGTTATCCACATTATAATCAGTTTTTATCGTTTGCCCATTATATGCCTATCACGTAAATTATACATTATCTTGCCAGTGTTCTTCACATTGAATGCAATTATGCAATGAAGCATTGTCCTTCATTATCGCAATTGATTATAAATATATGCCAATCTCTGATAGCGAACGTTATGTCAGTGTAAGTAAGCGCTCAGTTTCATCGGTTACAGCTGTGGGGGGTCGATATGGGTACAACTGTTATTACCGTGGATCCTTGTACTGTCAAATGCAGTGGCTGCCAGTTATTGTATATTGTTCCATTTCTAACTGTAGTGTTGATTATAGTAACAAAACTATATTTGTTTACTTTATTTTCCCACTTAATAAATGTTAATACAATCTAGTGACTTAATTGAAACGGCGTGTGATTTATTTCGGAGTCTTGCGAAAATGTTGTGGAACTCAGTTTGAAAGGGTTATTAATTTTTAAAAAGTTTACACGCAAATTTTCATGATGCCAAAACGTAAATTACGTTTTCAAAACTCCTACACCTACTAAATAAGGTTTTTACATACCTATGATATTAAACGAAGAAACAATAATTTTATCACTGCAAATGAAGATGCATTCATGAATATCCGTGGAAAGAGCATAAGTATTATACATAAAATTTTAAGCTGTCTAAAGGCTCACTCAATTGTACTTGTATTTGCCTAGTGATCGTAATTATACCTTTATCATTACTGAAAATGTGACTGATTTATACTGATAACTTTACAGCTTGTCAACAAGTATTATAAAAATTGATAAATTGTTAAAAACGAAAGACCCGACTTGTTGTAGTATTAGTTGAAAAGAAAAATAACAAGTACTTTGGATGAAATATCAAAAAAGTAATAATATAATGTCGTATATTACGAAGTCTTTGGTAGTTTTTCTGTAATTTTATTGGTGTTGCCCTCCTGCACTTCAAAATATTTGACTTCTATCTTGATATTTCAGTTAATATTCTTATTCAAACATTCTAATAGGAATATAATTGTAATATTATTGTACACAATTCGTCTGAATCCAACGATATCTCATTTGTTAAAATCCAGCAAGATCTACAGTCCAAAGGTACTCAACTTATTTATATTTACCTATTTATGTATACATTATTCAATCGTTATTTTTTTTTGATATAATCTATTATTTTTGCTACTTATCCTTACAACTCGATATCGAACTCGTCAAGACACAACACGTATTTTGTTTTATTGAATTATTCGTGTACCGCAGAGGCGGGACTGCCCGGCGCGGCCTGTCAGCGACACGCTCAACAGGTGCCGTATTTGTGACTACGTAAGTCCCACGGTTTTACCTGCGTTTAAGAAAATATACCATAAATTCAAATTATAATTACTTTTGATGGAGCACATGGTTTTTACTGAAATAAATACTAAACGTTAACTCATCATATGGACCATAAAATATATTTCGAATCTTTATATTAAATTCAGTTTATTTTTGTTTGGTGCAATTTCAAACACAAACAAAAATCGTAAAAACTATAGAATATTTATTTATTTTATTTTCAGTATACGAAATACTTTTCCAAATGTATGCGATGTACACACGCAGAAGTTTCATTTTCTTAGATATATTAATGGATTGTTGAACGAGAAATAATACGAACTGTCAACTAAAGGAATTAGCTATTCCACATTCCGTAGCTATCTACTCAAATTGTTGAATGGAATCTCTCACATAAAGGTTGAACTTATCATTAAGCAATAGCTTTATAAAAAAACCTTGGCGATAAAAATC
Source organism: Cecropterus lyciades (assembly GCA_002930495.1). Classification (NCBI taxonomy): domain Eukaryota; kingdom Metazoa; phylum Arthropoda; class Insecta; order Lepidoptera; family Hesperiidae; genus Cecropterus; species Cecropterus lyciades. The sequence continues at coordinate 2,495,173 of MOOZ01000122.1, read as the reverse complement.
TGTCTTCAACTGTATTCTATTAGCAAAACGTTTACAGCATTACGTTTTGCTAATAGATTACATGTAACACTTTTTTACAAATTACATTTTGTAATAAAAATGTGTCTTAGTTACCAATATATTTTAACAGATTTCAAAAAAGGAGGAGGTTCTCAATTCGACTATATATTTTTTCTTTTTTTTTATGTTTGATACTTTGGCATTTTCGATTGGGTGAACCGACTTTGACAATTCTTTTTTAATTTGGAAGCTGATACTTCCCGTTTTAATTTGGTCCCATTTTAATTTGGTTCAGTTCTGACAATGGCATCCATGAAAAACCGCATAAGTCTTAAATTTGCATTAGGTAAGTGCGCAGCAAATAGACGAATAACTCAGCTTCTACCGATCAGATTCTTATGAAACTTGAAATGAACATAAGGTGTCTAGGATGAAATTATATATAATGAAAATTTTGACCTTCTACTCCTCGATCTTGATGATGTAGGGGTACTGCTAGCCAAAACCACAGAAGTTAGCCATTTGGTGCTAAGCACAGACATGAAACGTCAAATTGGACCTTCAACTCTTCAACCCTGATGATGCAGGAATCTACTACCTCTGTTACAGCTTAGGTTTAGGTTGACCTATGATCTATACTAATATTATAAAGCTGAAGAGTTTGTTTGTTTAAACGCGCTAATCTCAGGAACTACTGGTCCGGTTTGAAAAATTCTTTCGGTGTTAGATAGCCCGTTTATCGAGGAAGGCTATATATCATCACGCTAAGACCAACAGGAGCGGAGCACAAATGAAGAATGTTTCAAAATCGGGGTTTCTTTTTTCTAATGAGTTTTAAAATTTCGGTTAATGTATGTCACGTTACATTTGTTATAAACGCGGGTGAAACCGCGAGCTCAGCTAGTGATTTATATAATTAGAACATAAATGAAAACATAAAAGTAAGCGAGGAGGGCGCGGTAGGGGCCTGCGAACGAGTGCGCCCAGTTCACATAAATACAGATCTATTCAACTTTATACAATTTATAAAAGTTTTGTTAGTCATGGCTTCGGTCTAAATTTTACATTTATGTTGGTAGTTGAATTTACGTTTGTTTTTATGTTTCAGTTTATGCTTTCGTGTAAAGTTGTACTTACGAAGCAAAATTAAATAGCATGAAAAAAAAAACACAAAAAATAGAAACCGACTTCTATGCCACAAAAAAGAATTCAAATTTATGTTGGTTTCTTACATACACTCTCCCAACTTTTTTGTGTCATAGAAGTCGGTTTGTATTTTTTTTTAAAGTTCCCATCCCGCTTCTGTAGCATGGACGAAACGTAGTAAGCACCGAGCACTAATATCCACGCTGTTGGATATTAGTGTTCTATAAGAACTATATAGTATATAAAAGGAGACTCTTTACATAAAATATTATTATTTATAATAAATGAAATAACATCTCAAATGGTGATCACTCTTGGATAGCTTAGTAAAAAAAATGCTTTCTACGCTCTTAGCCCCACAGTAGTATTTTCTCCTGTAGTCGGTGCCATGGACACACAAAGACAAATATACAAACACCCAGATCCAGAACAGAAATGTAAACTCATCATTCAGATATCTGTCAGACCGGTATGGTGACCACTCCACCACGTAGGTCGTCATTAGTAAAACGAAGTATATCTGAATTTAAAAATACTATGTGTTCGTGGCATTGTTATAATGGTTTCGTTGGTTACACGCTACTCTGAGTATTCACGTATATTTACGTAGAAATGAACCAAAGGCAAGAACGTAAGGCGGAACCTTTTCATTTGTTCAATTTGAGTTTCTCTCTTTTGTTGTCACATATAAGAATGTACAACTGATGATACTCGTACACTAAGTAATGGTGACCGATCACTATCAGTTTACTGGCACTGTCGCAATCCACTTCGATATGATCTAACTTTCAATTAGGGTGGTGCATATACTCTAATTAATTTTGCAATATACGTTAACTCTAATTAATATTGCATAGAGCTCTATTAAATGAATAGTTTTGTTACCTATGAATAAAAAAAAACCTTAAAATCTATCTGTTTTAATGTATACTTTTATTGTAAGTAAGTATATTTTTACATAAGATATTACATTTTTTACTTTTTTAGCATACATTGATGTCTTGTAATTTTTAAACGTGTTCGACGTACGATGTAAATGATAGCAAGTCACCTACAAAATTTAATTTAAAATTAAAAAAATCCCCAACGCTATATAGATAAGTGGGCAACGCGTCATTATAGTACAATTAAACGAGCAAGTGTTATAATTCTATAATTAAAATATAAAAATATTATTTTTGACTTTTTAAATGTTTGCCCACTTATCTTTATAGCGTTGGGGGTTTTTTAAATATTAAATTAAATTTAATTAAAAAAAATAAACTACATTTGGTATTGCATGTATGTATATATATCTGTACATCACATAAGACACAAGTTGGTGTGATGTATATGATGAGATGATGTATTTGGTACGAGTTCAATATTGAACATTTCACCTAACTTTCATAGCTTTTATCAATTAGACCGATTCAATGTAATGGACAGTTTCTGTTATATACACGTCAATTGCAGGACCGGTCGGAGTGGCGCAGATTAGGGGAGGCCTTTGTCCAGCAGTGGACTTTCAAGGGCTGATGGATGGATGGATGGACACGTCAATTCTTTCATGTGATACGCTACTTTGGTATATTTGATAATATCCGATTATTCATCCCAACTTTCGCCCTCCTATACATTGTAAATAACTGATCCGGTGCTGATAAAACATACCTAATTGTAATATACACGTCATTCCCTTTCATTTGATACCCGAATTGGATATATTTGACAATATTCGATTATTCATCCCCATTCTCACCCTTATACCTACTAAATGGCTTAACCACCTTTGATGAAAAATTTGATTTTTCATCACCACTTTCACCATCTATATCTAATAACTGACAGAACCGATTTTGATAGAAAATGCTTAAAAACCAGCACCCGGAAACCTGCTGTCTAACAAAAAATACCGCATACAAATCGGTTCAGCCCTTTTAGGAGCTACGTTTCCACATACAGACAGACAGATATAGCAGTCAAACTTATATCACCCGTCTTTTGAGTCAACAGTTAAAAACTTTACAATATGTTTTAACATCTCAAAAATGTAATATTCGTAGTATGAAGATTATTTGCGGACCCTTGACCTCACAAGTTTCATTTCAATATCAGTTCCTCTCCTGGAGACTGAAGAACGCATTCTTCACAACTTACTATCCGTACTTCAAAATGTCTTATAGTAGAACAAATTTTGCATCAAGGATTCGAGTTTAAGTAACAACGATTTATGTACTGATTTCTACAGATATATATAATTATTAATTGATGGTAATGTCGTAAACATATAATGTTAATGCGTTTTAAAAGGTGCACGTCTAAAGGCGCGCGTGCACGTGCGCACATGTATTAAAATTATATTTTGTTGCTTAACTCAAAATAAGTATATTTGATTTTATACCCATATAAGACTATTTGTACTCTTTCGGTAAACGCCAAATAAAGAAATGTGTTGCTCTGTAAATACAAAAAAAAAACTATATTTAAAGTCTATTCGTCGCTCTTAATCAATAAAATATTTTCACTTTTCGCCTTCAAAAATAATCGCACGTCACCAACCAATCTGACATTTTACCTCTAATAGAAAGTGACGCCCAGGAAAACAAATAGACGAACAAGTCTTCTACGAGGCGCTTTAATAATGAAAAATAACTTAAAACATATAAGATCCACTGCCAATGCAATGGTTGAAGTAATCCTAAGTAGGTTTTCCTTTACACCTTAATTATAATATGTGATTATAAACGTAGTTTTTCTGAATCAGTGATGTTATAAATTGTGTTCACATAACAGTCCCACTGCTGGGAGGGGTCTCCTCTCAAGATGAGAGGGGCTTAGGCCATAGTCCAGCGTGCTGGCCAAGTGCGAATTGGTAGACTTCACACACCTTTGAGTACTTCTGTTTAAGTGCTTTCGGGTACACACCCGAAAGTACTTAAACAGGTCCCTCACAATGTTTTCCTTCACCGTAAAGCAGTGATAAATAATTTCTAATACGCACATCATTTTAGGAAAATCAGTGGTACGTGCCTGGGTTTCGAACCTCGGACCCTCGATTGAGCGGCCAAGTTTCAACCACTAGGCTACCACTGCTCCTATTATAGTCATAATAAAGTTATAATTTACACTAATTAATTAAGCAGATTTTACTGTACCTAGAGTAATACTTTAATTATAATAAATTATTAAATTTGTTGAAAATCTCGTTTATTGTTACTATTTCCATTTTAATGTATTATTCATATTCAACCTAACATACAATTAGGTTTATTATAATTTTATTTTCGGTTCACTACAGTTGATCATTTACGTAATCGTGTTATCAAAATTGAACACATTTTCGGTCATCCGGTTAAGCTCAAATTTGATACATGTAGTTATTTAATATAAACTTTATCATAAAGCAATATTAAAGTTCCATTTAGGCCAGATTATGAAGATGGAAGGTGGTTACGAGCTCTGTCTATCGACGGATGCCTCTCTTTAACTGCTTTAGTTTCAGTTAAAGCTAGGATCACAGACGTACATATGCCCACGCAAGGCATAGCGTGAAGTCAGGCCGACCAGGGCAGAAAATGAATTCGCTGCCCAACCATGTAGGAATTAAAGTTAGCGAAAAACAAGTTAAAATTTAGTCTATCTTTTGATACCTGTATCTCGATGACAAAAACGTTCGCCAAATCTAAATATTTTGCCGTCCCCTAAATGCCACCCAGGTGCGCAAGTTGCGTTTCAGAGGTTTTCCTACAGGAAATATCTAGCAGTTATATAATACAAAAAAGGCCGCCTGTTAGATGTGAAACATCGTGTTCGTATAAGTAATATTCATAAAAGACAAGATTGCGACAGGAACTAAATATATAGCATAATGAAAATAACGCCATCTACGAGCTAACACCGCAGCTTGCTTAGTTGTGTTCGATACTGAATAGTTCCGAAAATGTATTACAGATGGCGCATTAACAAATACGGTGTGACGATAGCCACGCCCACGTCCAGATTTACATCTGCCTATAGATGTTTCACATAAAAAAATAAACATAAATAAAAATAATAACAAAATTTTGCCGCCATTCAAGAAGTGCAGCCCGGGGCCATGGCTCTATCATGATTGCATGATCTATGATGATCCAAGACACAATTTGTGACGTGCCGAGGATTTAGTGGTAGATCATATTGACATTGGTCCGATCTTGTGATGAAGCCAAATGCCATACGAGCACGATGCACTTTTACCCATAAAATTTGCCTAAGTCGAATATTGCAAATATAGAGTTAAAATAACTGCTTTTGTTGCATTGAAAAGCAAATAATAATAATATTATCCAATATTATTATGTTGTATTCATGTTTTTTCTTCTATTGCGTAAGGGTTATTAATTAACCAATCTTCATGCCATTGGGTGATTGGATATTAACTAGATGTAGTCTGTATTAAAACAAACCTCACCTAAAATTTGCCTGATAGTTGTATCTTATATATTATTTCTTACACCCTTGAGTAGTACGCAAGTAAGGTGCTAAACCTTACTTGCATATTAAATTTGCAGTTAGTAAAAAATAGGTATATCTGTCTAAAAATGTATTAGTATCATGCTAAGAAGGGCTTCATATATGAAAATTAAATTTTATTTATCTATGTATAGTAGTATTATCTACATTTATCTAACAATGAATGTTCTTATGAAGTTGAGTTGTCGAACATTTGCCTGTGGAGTTGAATTGACACATAGAAGGATAAAGGCATTTCAGTCGTAGATTTCGTAATGTTTACAAAACATAATTGAATAAAGGACTGGTAAAGTCCTTTGGAGAAATGGGGTTTAGCACAAAGTTAGTTAGTTTAAGCCGCGTCGGAAGTTAGTATACGATGCGGCTTCCTCCGCTGCAAATATTAACATAGCGTCCACATGGCCAATATGTATAGTCGTGGATAATTATGAGCGAATGTTTTGTGGTCCTCGGGTTAGTGTGGTTGCGTAAATTGATCAATAGTTTTAAACTAAAGACAAAGTGAGGTCGTGTATCTACTGAGGAAGTCTCTAACAACACTAATATTACGATAATATACTTATTTGTAAACTAGGTTGAATAACTTTGAAAATTTGATGCTATGATGCTTATTGTTATTCAGTATGTTAGAAATATGGAAAATACTTTAGTATAGCACGTAGCAATATTTTAGCATAGTACGATATTCTTACAACACAAACATATTAGGTATGTATATCCTAATAAACCCACAGAATTGCAATACCTCTCTATAAATATGTAAATAAACCCAACCAACATTGTTTTCGGGGGTTAATGTACCTTTATCGAATATTTGAAATTTATTCAATATATTTTATGAATAACAAATTTCATGTGACAAAACAGTCAATCAATGTCAAATATTTTAACATCCGATTACACTAGCCCATTTAATATAAGCTCAGTAGGTTTTCGAGTTGCGACCGGTATATTATCGCGCATAGTGTATCTCTAATCGAATTTTGCGTCCAATACAATTTTCTATTAACAGAAATAAAAGCAATCACGCAGGTCGTGTCAGATGTCCGGTGTAAGATGTCTCCGCGGGCGCGGTGTCGGATGGCCTCTACTCTGAGACCCTCGCTACTCACTCGGTATAACCCTAATCGTCTTTGTATTACACGGATAACCTACTCTAATCAGCCCATTATCAGATACGCGACACCAATAAACATAGTTAAATAAATTATATATAATTTTTATTCAAAATGATAGACAATTATTTACCTGATTCTAGCTACAGCGACTAGCGAAGGCGACCCGCTTGGCTTAGCGGTCCCCATATCGATTTGACGAGCACTGGGTCCGCGTTTTATCCCCGGCCGGACATAATATCTAAATGTCATATTTAATAATAATATACTTTATTGTATCCAAAAAAATATCATCTTAAACGCGGTATCTTCGCTAAACAGCAATTTCTTGCAACCATCAGATTGCATTAGTGCAAAGTAAGAATTAAGGACTAAGGTAAAGCGAAAATAGCGAAAACCATAAGGAGAGCACCGAAAACAAGATTTTTAAGGGAATATAGGGATTGGGCATTACGAATTGACACGGAGAGGCAGTTCCACAACTATCTAAAAACAAATAGCTAACACAGTAAAGGATTTTTTGTAAAATGATGTTGAGTGGGAAGGAGTACAGAGAGTAATTTTTGAGGGGAGCGAAAAGATTTGATGGTAGTGGAACTCTTTCTGGTTCCACTCCGGAAGCACCACCGAAACACCTATTTCTGCCTAATAATAGCAGTGTTATGCATACTGTGATCTGGTCTGAAGGGTGTGGTAAGGGAGATATACTCATCTGAAGCGTTCCAACTTAATCCTTAGAGATAGCAACGCATCTGTAGCTAATCTCAGGTAAGACCTGATCTTATCTGGGGTCGATTACTGACGTCCATGGGCGGCAATAGCCACATACCTTCACGTTAACTGTATGCATGATTGCTATTTCCATACTATAAAAAAGATATATTATAATTTACTGATAACAACTTCGCTGTAGATCAGAAATGAAAACAGGTCTGAAACAAAAAAATATATACATTTTCGTTTCGGAATCAAATCTGTAAAAAATAATTGTTTTCTCTATGTTCATATTTTTTATTTTTACTTTTGTAAAATTCTTAAATACATACTCATACTCATATTCTCCAAAATATAGCTTCATATCGCCCCGACACAACAGAGGGGTGTTTTACATATGTATATGAGCCTTATACTATTGTAGCTTTCAAACGTGTAGAACTGTGGACCGAATAGCATATTTGACAATTGGTCGAATACCAAATATTCTACAAAAGTTTTCCGCAATCGCATGGCGTGATAACTTTGTATGTTTCCTCCTACTTGTTCTGATCTTACTTCGTTCCGACTTAGTGATCCCCCGATATGACGACGCTTAGATCAGAATATTATTTGTGTTGAATTTATGGCATCAATTTGTAAGTGCTTATATGCCGTATATTTTTGACTTCTTTTAAAGTTTTTTTTTTTATTGCGGTCGATTTCATGGCGACCATCTAAGACACTTTTTTTACGTACTTTGTCACATTTAGCTACTTTTGTTAAAATTTGTAAGCTTTTGCTATTTTTTTTGTTTTGTGTTTTGATATTGCTGTATTGCTCACTTGTTATGTCGTCCAGCATTTGTAAAACTTTCCGATAGCTACAGTATATCGAAGAAAACAACTAGATTGGGCTTCGTTATTATTGCTTCATATTTATAGTAAACATCCGGTTACCTTGTGATTAGGTTTAATCAGCGAACTGAGAAGGTTGTTGGAAGATACCTACATTGTTATGATGATACTATGACGATACTTGTATTATTTTCAATACTAGCCCTTACCGCCGACGTCGTACGCGGAGGCTATATAACATAATGTAACACAAACGTCCAACCCTTTCGGGCTGTAATTTGCATAAACGACTAAATACCATCCATACATTTGGACGACCCGCGTGGTGGAGCGCTCACCATACCGGTCTAACACGCAGTGGGTCCCGGGTTCGATCCCCGGCCACACAGAAATCTGAATGATGAGTTTAGATTTCAGTTCTAGGTCTGGGTGTTTGTGTATTCGTCTTTATGTGTCCATGGCACCCACGACACAGGAGAAAATCCTAGTGTGGGGCTATGAGTGTAGAAAATGTGTGTGTGTGTGTGTGTGTGTACATCATCCTTTTAATGTCCACTGCTGGACATTGACAGGAGACAACGCCTGGCATGCTTGGTAGTGGCCGCAGTTGTTAATATTTCAGACGAAAATTTTTCTGCCCACATCCATCCATTTTGTCCCTTAGTCGTCTTCTACCACATCCAGGCGAAGACAAGGTGATATTAAAAAACGACAAAACACGGTACATTAATTTTTATTTATACTTATTATTCAAAATTCCGCGTTTCTGACTTCAAAAGTGAGGCATATCCGTACAAAGTTTCATCCCTATTTAACGCCCTGTGGGATATCGAAAACGAATATAAAATTACTTAGTGCATGGCCATGAAACCAATAGTCCAAATTTTATAATTTTTTGCTTCTAGCTTTAGGAGTTTAGGCTCAGCGATGATACATCAATCAGTCAGTCGAGACAAGTCTTTTTAAGTCATACAGATAACGAGATATTGTTGATATATAGATATATGTATAGGAAACTTCTGGAAATCTAAATATATTTTGAAGGAAATTTCCTGATACCATTAACCAGTGTTTCCTTAAGCGCTTACATTATTCTGAAGATGAAGGCCCCTCTTACTGTATCATTTAACTAATATTTCCTTATGTTAACATTTTTACAAAAAGAAAATGTGTTCTTTTAATAACATATTAACGGCCACTTTTGGATTCAGATTTCTCCGCCTAGAATGCGTGACACTTCCTTGAATATATGAGTATGAAAATTTGAGATATAGGTAATAGGTTCGAGCGGCTATTTGTACCGCGGCTTTTGAAGCAATCAGTCGAACGAGTACGGAAATGTGATCACGCGGTCACACTTCGTTATACTCGTATGTATCATCTATTACACAGGTACATTGAGAGTTGCATAATATTACGTTATGTTTACCAGCACCGGCGACACGTGTAATGGCGGCTTCTAGCGAGCGCTACGAATTTTCCCGCGTATCTCAGTACATTACGGGCTCGGCGCCGACCGTAGCAGTGAGCGCACGTCGTAGCGCGCCATAAGGCGAACAGTCGCACGAAATATACGCTTCCGTGATGGCGGTCAGGTTCAGGGGCGCACCGACGTCACCGCACTGCACTGTTAGCGGCTTGCGAATGCATTTGAGTGTATGCCGTTGACAGGACGCGTGTTGACGCGAGCCGCGTTCGTTCTCCTTGAGAAGTGTTGGTTGGGAACATTGCGCCCGCGCACCACCATGCCGTTTACTGTGCCCTGTCTGATCTATAGCTGCCATTATATCTTTGCGTGACTAATAGGATGTGAATTTTTAATATCAACTCGGTGGACGATTCATTCACTATTATGACGCATAATAATGGAATATATTAAGAATGTTTTGCAACACACTTATATTTTCTATCATTAATGGATTCCTTTTGCATATTTCTAAGACTATCCGGAGAATGTCGGTGAGAGTTATAGTATTTAAGGCGATATGTGTGGAAAATTAACGATTTTACTACTAATTTTATTTGTTCTACTATATCCGTAAACAATAAATATTCATCGACGTCATGAAAGATGATATATCATACAATACATAAAAAGTAACAGTAAATTTACGTTATATATATATACTACCAACCGTTTCTGCGGAGTACTAATATAATTTAGTTTAGTAATAGTCGTAGTATACTGTCTGTAAATCACTTTTATGTTAACATATACTCACATATTTACTATGACGTCTAATGCAACGGCTGAGCTGACCGCTTAATATAAAACTTGTTTGGAGTTGTAGTTGGGAGAGACTAGTTATACTGGCAAACAAAATATTGTAAGTCTAGTTTTAAATACAGACGTTCCATGCATAATTATGAATAATGGAAAGGTACAAAAAAAATAGACATACGATGTTTTTGGAAGGTTTTTGGAACGAGTATAGTTCGATCACACCTATTTCCAGCGTGAAGCAGTTTCTGCGTTTCGGTGGAAGGATG
>MOOZ01000122.1:2428328-2472302 GCA_002930495.1 Cecropterus lyciades | reverse complement strand
CCCCCCCCCCTCCACCATGTCATCAAAAATAAGGATAGCAAAGCCCCTATATATAGTGGCCCCTAAGTTGTGGGAGGTGAATCAAGAGAGTGGCAAGACTTTCAGTATGAGAATGGCATTTTTTCAAATACTAGAGCCCTCTATATACCTTTAAGGGAATGGACCTTCTTCCAATGACTACAACTACGATTTACTTCGACTTTTTAAGAAGCCCTTTAGGTGAAACAAAACGCGGGTGATACCGCGCGGCAATACTAATATATTACATAATCTGATAATGTTTATAAATTTAATTTTGTCTAGGTATAGAGGCTCCTTTAACTAATTACCATTACTGTATATTAAGTCTGCACTCACACAATCTCAATTTCATGCGTACCTACATACATACATACGTATGTATTCGAATATGTTTACGTGCGATAATATTTGCTACAAAAACTCATATTATTGCGTTGGGAATGCTTTGATAACACCTATGTAAAAATAAATGAAAAGAGTTCCATAAATAACATTTACCTATCTGGATCCAAAATAAGTGTGCCATTGCGAAAAATTCGCGACGTACACAAATAGTTTGAATGGTATTGTATAAATAAAAATAAACGCTAAAGCTTTCTATACGCATAGCCCACAGTAGGATTTTCTCCAGTGTCGTGGGTGCCATAGACTTATAATTATTTTATATTCATACAAATTTAGCTACGTGAAGACTTAATTTTTCCGCGACTTTTCCGTCTTTCATTTTGTCAATAATAATGTAACTGAACATTGGTAGATCTTTGGTCAAAATAGTTAAATTAAACTATTATATGAATATATTTTTAGAATGGTCTATTTACTAACTTTCAAATTGATATCCATATTGTCATGATAATAAAAAAGTCCCTCCCGCCCCCTCTCCCCTTTTCCCCATATTTGCAGGCAACTTCTTAAAAATTATATAATCTATGTCAGTCTGCAAACTGCAAAGATTCTTATGATATGTCATACGTCACAATCCGTCAACCCATATAAAAATACATGAGCGAACCTCGAACTAGGTACGGCGGTGTGTCGCAAGGACGAGTGTTTGTTATGTTTCGCGCGATAACCGGCTGCGCGCACCATAACACCGCTTTGAGCACCTTAACAACTGTTATTGTTGTTTCGTCACCAACCTTTACTGCTGTTACTACGCGAATGCTTATACGACTATTGAAACTAGCCACGAATCGTGTTCGTAACTCTTGTTGTTGATATCTCAAAATATTACCTAACATTGTACCAATTATGGTAAAATGTATAGTAATGACCTCGGTCTGTCTGTCTGCTCTCAAATATTAGTAAAGAAATGAATCCTGCACTTCAAGATTTTTTTACTCATTAAACTACTTGTACCTACATAAATATACATGGGGTCGAAAAATATTATTCGTTTTAATCGTATCAGTATTCGCTACTACACCTATTATTTCGGTGGCTAATACATTAAAAGTATAGAATAATATAAATTACATATTTGTCATACATCTTTCTAAATGGCTTAAACATTTGTTTTTGAATAAATAATCACGGAAATATACTGATATGGTGGTTCTCATAAGTAGCTTCTGCATTACTTACTCCACTAATTAATAGAGAGAAGCTGTACTCTATAATAATAATAATAACAATTTTATTTCAGACATTGTCCAAAATTGTTAGTATACAATGTTGCTTACAGACCATGTAGTGCACAGCTTCTCTCTATTAACACCTAATAAACATTGGTACATCACAAATAATGCTTCACTTCATAAGTACGAGGAGAGGTTCAAAAGTTCCTGGAATGAAGAGGCTTTGAATAAAATTAAACAATAAATCTATTTTTCAAACTTAAGCTGAGTACATTTATTAGATTTATGAATTAATTTTTCTAAACCATCGTAAAATTATGTTTTATCTTTTGCCTCAAAATGAGCCAAATTTGCCTCCTTTACCTCATTGTCGTCGGAAAATTTCCTTCCCCTTAAGTCTTTTTTAAAATTGGGGAACAAATAAAAATCACTTGAGCCAGATCTGGACTAATGATTCGAAGCCATGCGTGTGCAGAGCAGCGACCGCAACTCTGCTCGTGTGAACCGGCGCGTTGTCTCGCAAGAGCTACACTCCCTTGGTCAATTTTCCTCGACATTTTTCCTCGATTGCCTCCTTCGTATTCTCCGGTTATAGTCCTGCCTTTTTCTTTGTAATCAATCAGTATTATCCCCTCACAATCCCAAAAAAAAACAGTAGCCATCACCTTCCAGTCGACTCCGACTCTTTGCATGGACTCTTGTTTGGACTCGGGCTCAAAGTAATGAACCTATGTTTCATCGCCGGTAACAATTCCCTCCAATATCTGTGCAGGATCGTCTCCAAACAACTCAAAAAATTGTTTTGACGCATGTCGATGCGTCGGCGCTGCTGTTTCTGATCATTCTCGGTACCCATCTTGTACTGACTTTTGTCATACCCAAGTGGTCATGTAGGATTCGCAAAATGGTGGTATATGAAACGGGTGTCTTCCAGTACATTTTTTTTCCACTTTTTCGACGATGTCTGTTGTGGTGGCCGCAACTGGCCTTCCAGAGCCGGGCTCGTCTTCAATCGACTCCCGACCATATTTAAAAAGACCATGCCACTTGTAAATCATTGATTTACATCATTGATTTACAAGGTACAAGGTAACTTGTAAGTAGTTTTACAATGTACAAGGATTGATTTACAAGGTACAAGGTAACTTGTAAATCATTGATTTACAAGGGCACCGTTTCCCATTTACGGTTTTCATTTCATTTAAAATGGTTTGAGCGTTCTTTCCTTGCTTGGACTTAAGGAGCTTAAGGAACTTAATCACAGCACGGTGTTCCATTTTCTCCACAGTTTCAGTTTTCTACCGGATTGACTCGAAACTCAATTTATATACTAATGTTAAGACCCCTATTGGTTCATACCAATTACTTTACACACTAGTTACTATTACACTAAGTGAGCGCCTCACTCTATCCCCTCCATTCCACGAACTTTTGGACCTCTCGTAACATTATTTGATTCAGATTTTTAACTTACCGAAACATATCACCAGTGTCCGTGTTACTATACTATCAGTTGTTGATATGCCGTATTTTGATATTTTTGTATTGCCAAATTGTTCGACCTCGGGTACTTTAAGTGCATGATCCGATTAAAACATTCAAATAGTATGATTGATTGGTAATCGTCGCCGGTACTCGTACCTGCATTACTTAATTGTTAGAACTGGCCGTATTATTGATAAAATATATCGTCAATATAGAACTATATATCATATACATTACCGCTAATGAAAGTAGTACACGTTTTCTGAAATTTTATTTTATTTTTAACATAAATGACAAACTTGATTTGGAATCTTGTGGAAGTATATGTAGAGTTCCATTGCCTCCAAAGTATGACGTAGGGTCCTGAATCCAAAGATTATTTTCTTGCTCGTTATAAATAAAATGGCTTATCTTTACAAAAGCCGCTAATCAAGTTTTCCAGATTATTATAGAAACCATTATCCATATTCTAATTATTTGCTAAGTAAAATCTTTTCTATTCTGCCTTCCGAAATATTTGAATTATTTTTGGAATATTTTGTCCGCTAAAAAACGTGGTAGGTAGGGATAAAATCCAAATTCCTTAGTTGTCTCCTACGACGCCCACGGGAAGAAAGGGAGTGGTGATATAAAAACCAGACATCACGAACAATAATTATATGAAACATTCAATTCTATGAATACAAGGTTTCATGCTTTCGCGTACTGTCCTGTTTAACGACACATCATATACGACCAATTTATGAAATGTTTGTCATCAAGTCATAGTGTTTATCGAATTACTCTATCGAATTAATTTGTTTTCTTTATGAAACTAATCCAACATCGTAGAAAGCCTGGATTGAAGGAGAGACGAGGTCGCAATTATCTCCGCGGGAGGACTTGTACGAAAACAAGCTACGGGTGATTTTTTGAGAACGCTGAATACGCTCAAGTCGTACATAATTGAAATAAGAAATAGGTTTACGTTGATTAGAAATTATTGTATTATTATTGCGTAATTTTATAATATTAGTGAGATTATTAAATAATGTTGTCTTTTTGCGTAGTACGTCGTTTTGGTAATTGTGCTTTTTATTATCGTCCTTCTGCTTTAGTACGTTGTTCATTTACATAACTTAAACTTTTCCGCTACTGATTATTATGCTCAAGTTTTCAATCATAAAAGTTAACGTAACTTTAAGGCTGTGTTTCGATCGGTTATGAATGTAAAAAAGCAATATAACTCATGTTTTACAAGTCCTTATTTGTACCCGACTGCGTCAGAAAGAGGGCATTTTTTCGAGCGAATGTTTGTATGTCCATTTTTAACCGACTTCCCAAAGGAAAGAGGCTATCTATTCGTCACGTATGTATATGTTATTTTTGTTTCGAACGATATTCGATGCGGTTAGTTTCACAGAGGGACCCATTTTATGGAAATTGAAAAATTTTCGGCAGTTTTCCCGGAAAATCGGAAAAACACGTTTACTTAAAAATCTGAATAACTCAGTTGTTTCTAAATTGATTTCAATTTTTTTATTCCATTTGATGGGAAATTTCAGTACGGAACTTTTTTTCTTGGACATAGGTGTGATCGGATGGTAAACTCTTCGTGTTTTGGGCTGGAAACCACCATACCCCAGTTTTTTTTAGATAATTTGGGATAACTCAGCTTCTACCGACCCGATTGTCATGCAGGAAGCTTAAGCCATAAGAATTTGCCATTTGGTGCTTACGAATATATAATAAGATTACCGAGCAGAAGCATACCATGTAAATTTGACCTTCAACTCTTCAGTTCTGATGATGCAGGGGTACTTAAAGTCTAAACCATAGAAGTTGACCATTTGGTGCTTACGGATATGTAATAAGATTACCAAGCAACGATATGAGATTCAAGTTTTGACCTTCAACTCCTCAACCCTGATGATGCAGAGTACTGTAATACTAAGCCATAAGAGTGCAAGAGCCATTTGGTGCTTACCATCATGATGTATTTATACTCAATGCCTTAACTGTGGGAGTTAGGCATTTCGTGCTTACCGGTTAGGCGAATGGCTTAGAATTAGGTTGAGCTAGTGTTTTATATATATATATTTAGGATGAATTAGGTTAGGTTGGTAAATCGTTTTTAGGCAGTCAGTTTTTTTTTTATTTAATTGTTTTAACAATGTTACTTATCTATAAGACCTACGATGGACCGTAGATACCCTGGGAGTTGCCGCGTAGTACGTTTTTCAGTATCATCTTGTAAAGAAAACAACTTTTCTTCTCAATATTGTTTATTCCACGTTTTATCCTTCAATCACACATCTCTGTTCTTAATTCAATTATCGCTTACATGTATCAAACGAGATACATTTTAAAACGAGGTTTTATACCTATGTGATTATTAAAATTATTGAAATCATGGCAATCAAGCGCGATCGCGATGATACATATATCGTTGTTTTCGTATTACAATGCAGAATCATCAAATGCATGTTTCATCACGTGACGAATGGAACATAAGTAAGAGCTAAGGGTCGTTTGAGTAAGGTGATTTTCCCAAATGAAATGCATGGACGTCTATCCTAGCAAATAAATTCTAATATCAACATATAAATTATCTCAAACGTTAAAAGAAATATATTATGGAGTTACCTTTTAATGTACCCGTGATAATGTACCTTTTCATGTACCTTATGTTTCATCGTTTAGCGTGTGGACGTGGGTATAACCGTAGACATAACCAACGTTGGAATAATCACGTAGTTGTTTAGTAAAAAATAATGACATGTGTGAAGATGAAACTTGCCACCGCTATAAGAATACCACCCACTACTTTACGACAGCTAACTTGGTGCCTGGTCATCGAAGATGCGAATAGATTTTTTGTTATTTTGTCTGTGGGCATGAAACTAGGTATACCTATCGAATTCATTGTAGGTCTAGCCGGGTCAGACTATGTTATTATATTTATACTTATAGCAGAAAATATAGAAATAACAAATATTTAAAGTTACGCAACATAACTTTTGATTGGCGCTCCAATTAAAAATCTTCTTTATGTTTTTGCCAATTAAACCGAATCGCATATTTTAATTCCGTTCTAACTTCTTTTACAGCAGTACATTTTTTGGTTACTGAATTAGAAATCTGATGATCTTTTATAGTAGCAATATCATCATACTACAAAATTTTCTAAGCGCTGCTACAATAAGTAGGTAATCCTTTACATCGTATATTTATGTAGAATGTATGCATTCGGGAAAAGACTTAGTATCTTCTCGTCCAAAAATCCTCAATGCCTGGAGTCGAATTTATTGGAACAATATTTGTTGTAATGTTTGATAACCTATGGCATTAAAATGTAATCTTTCACTGAAGACCTCATTCGAAGTCTCTGGAGTCGCTGATTGTGCTATACAGTGGACTATGCTTGAAACTTCACTACGAAACATAATTCGCAACTATGAAATCTGTAGGCGAACTAAGCTTACTGACATAGCTCTCAAACTTAGCAAACTAAAGTGGTTGTGAGCCGGCCACATCTCTTGAAGGCCAATATAGAAAGCTTCCATGGTTTCATCATGCCTTTAAGATTCTACGACATAGCCCTCGCCTAGGTGACGCCTATAAAACCGTTCGTTGGCTCCGTTCAGATCCAACGGTTGTTCACTGTCTTCTGCGAGATGACAGTATACCAAGCCTGATATACTACTATACCTACTGGTATACCTACTGCCGGTAGCTTTGGACGTCTATGGTTTTCATATTGACGTTTTGTTTTTTAGTAGAGTCTGGCGGGTCGGTGCGCACACGCCAAACTTTGCAAGTCAATGTCTAATCGCTATTCAAAGCCGTCCTTGCAAAACACCAATACACAGCTCACCCTTTACAATTGTCTTCGATGTGAACTCTGCAACAATCCGTGCTCCCGCCTTAGTATTAGATATCCATTTTTTTTATTAGATTTCTTCCTTCCACTCAGTCTTTAAGATGTTAATTGGAAAAAAGATTGTGCGGTCGGGGGACCCTCCCCAGGAACGAAGTTCAATCCATGCAATCCATTTATCTTACCGTCTATCACTTTTATATTTCTAATATTGAAAAATATATATATCAAACTAACCGATGAAATGTTAACGCTTCGTCCTAATTTACATTTAACAACACAATACATCTTGTCTGGAGAACTGCTCACCTCACGTATAAAGTTTCTGGCCACGATCTCAGACATAAATTAATAATTAACTAGTTCTTTTCACTCGGTTAATTCGTCGGTTAAGTCCCAACGTTTCAACAAAACATAAAACTACAAAATTAAGTTGATAACCGACTTAAAGTAATTTGACGACTTGGACAGAACTCTTGTATTTGTTATCATGAAAAGATGGTTGCCCTTGGTAACCATTTGACATTTCCCACTTTTTGCTTTATGACACATTAAAAAATAATAAAAACAAACAGGCATGTTTTGTTTCACTCACACACAACATGCTAATTGACATAAATGAATAAGTTATGCAGTACTCGGTTTTTATTTTAGCCCGGCTTCCATGCTTTCCATTGTTTATAGGAGGCTCGATACACGCATTCATACACAGCAATTTTTGTAACGTGACAATTTCTACCAATTCGCACACCCCGTAATCCGCGTTAAGGAACTTCGCACCAATAATGTGATGTGATAGACCATACGGAAGAAGTTCACCAATTTCCCAAGTTTGTAAATTTATATAATACAGAATCATGATATACCTCTCCGTATGTAAATGTTGATACCTCATGTATGATCCCATACGCTAAGTTATTACATTTTTTGGAACTATCATCGTTTGCGTTTTCGACCATACATGCATTGTACATCGCACGTTAAACTGAACACGTTTAGGTCATCGGCCACACCCTGCAATGTTCATTGCAATGTTGTTCGAAGACGCAAACGATGAATGTCTTGAGGACTGTAACATTTTAGCATTGTAGCTACATTGTTTTTTTAGCTACTAAAAGCATATTTATACGACGCATGAACATTTGTTCAGACGGAAGCAAATATTACAATTGGACAATATTGGAAGCAACATTATTATGACTTTATGTCAGGCAGGCAACATGACCTTCAGATGACTGCGCCGTTTGCGACTATCCATCACAAGGTTATGTTAATGAAACGATCCGCAATTGACTTCTACGTGCTGCAATACCTGAGATAACTACCTATCTAGCACTTATGTACCAGTTACTGTATACTTTTGAACTACATGTGTTTCATGAAAAGCAAGGAGTAATGTTGAAAGCTATCGGAATCCTATATTATAAGCTTCAGATTGTTCTTTAAAACAGTCAATTTAAAACATTGAATTTGTGCATGTATAATTTTCGGTGGTATTTAATAAAAAAATAAATCCTTGTGGCAATTGATGCAGGTAAAAAGATACATAAATACTTTAGTCTTCCGTGCAATCGTTTGGCGACCGGTCAGCCTGATGCACTTGGCAATTCAACAATTTTCCTGTAAGGTCCGGTGACCACCAAAAACTAATATAATGTAAAATATGCCCATAATATTTACATATTTGGTGGTCACATATGTAATGTCCGAAACGTTAAATATTGAATTTAGCATTTAAACGCTTTCTACACTCATAGATGCGATAGACGCGATATCGACACCGACCGACAAGATTCTATCTGCATTGTATGTGGCAGTATCAAAATTGGTCCCATTTTATGGAAATGAAAAAATTTCGGCAGTTTTGTCCGGAAATTGGAAAAACACGATATCTTATAATCTTGAATAACTCCGGTATTTCTAGACCGATTTTAATTTTTTTCTTTTAGTTGATGGGAAATTTCTTTACGGAAGTTTCTTTCTTGGACATAGGTGTGATCCGATGGTAAACTTTCTGAGTTAGGGCATGGAGACCACAATCACTCCCCCTGTTGGGGGAGATAAATTGGGATAACTCAGCTTCCACCGACCCAATTCTCATGAAATTTGAAACGAACATTAGGTATGTAGGACAAAATGATATTATGAAAAATTTGACCTTCTACTCTTCGATCCTGATGTTCCGGGGGTACTGCTAGACTAAACTAGAAAAATAGAAGTAACCCATTTGATACTTATGGATATATAAAAAGATTAGTTAGCAAAGACATACCATGAAAACGTAGACTTTCAACTCTTCAACCCTGATGATGCAGGGATACTTAAAGCCTAAACCATAAAACACTGGTCATTTGGTGCTTACGGATATGTAATAAGATTACCAAGCAAAGATATGAGATTAAAGTTTTGACCTTCAAGTCCTCAATCTTGGTGATGCAAGGGTACTGCAGGCCTCATCCATAAATGTGGGCCATTTGGTGCTTTCGGATATAGTATAAGATTGCTATGCAGAGACATCAAACGTCAATTTGGACCTTCAACTCTTAAACCCTGATGATGTAAGGGTACTGAATGCCTAAACCGTAAGAATTAGCCATTTCAAGCTTACGTATGTTTGATAAGATTGAAAAGATTTAAGATGACAAATAAACTAAGCTGACACGCAAAATAAAAAAATTGACCTTCTACTCTTCAAACCTGATGATGCAGGGATACTAAATGCCTAAACCATATTAAATAACCATTTGGTGCTTACGGATATGTAATAAGATTACTAGGCAATAAGAAAAGATGAATCGTTTGACCTTCAACTCCTCAACCCTTACGATGATATAACCCCTCGTAAACCAAGGAAGCTGGCCGTTTGAAGTTACGGATATATAATAAGAATAATAAGCAGATACATAAGATAAAAATGTTGACCTTCAATTCTTCAAACCTGATGATGCAGGATGCTGTAAGCTCAAGCCATAAAAGTTTGCTAGTTGGTGCTTACGGATATGTAATAAGATTGCTAAGTGCTGCTAAGCTGTCTTTGTAATATTATGAAAAATTTGACCTTCAACTCTGCAACCCTGATGATGTAGGGGTACTTAATGTCTAAACCGTAGAAGCTGCCCATTTGGTGCTTACGGATATGTAATGAGATTACGAAACAGGGTCATTAGACGGAAAAAAATCACCTTCAACTCTTCAACCTTCTTGATGTATTGATACCCAATGCCTTAATCGTGGGAGTTAGGCATAGGGCATATGGTGATTACTGCTTAGATGTATGACTTAGGATTAGATTGAGCTGTAGCGTTTTATATAGGATGGATTAGGTTAGGTCGGAACATAAAAGAAAACATAAAACTAAGCAAGCAGGGTGCGGCAGCGCCCCGCGAGCGGGTGCGCCTAGTTTATCTGAATTCAGACCTAATCTTTATTCTCATTAATAAAATTTATGCAATAGTTGTAGGTTATGGTTTAATTGTGTTGTTTAGTTGTTGTTTTGCTTAAATTTTACACATTTTAGTGTGCATTTATATATATTTATATTTACAAGGCAATATCATATATGTACAATTAAAAGTAACTAGTAAGTAACATCACTAAAAAGCGTGAAATTTTTTATTTTTACTTTTTACTTTTGCCACAAAAAAGTCAAAAATGATTCAAATATATGTTGGTTTAGTACATAGACAGTACATAGATCTGAAGTCGGCGTTCGCATACTCGTAAAATATAGTTTCGACGTCGTGATCTAGCGAAGTATGTTGAGCGCCGAGTTCGGGGCTATGTACTAAACCAACATATACCTTATATACATACCATACCAAAATATACATTATATTTGAATTATTTTTTACTTTTTTTGTGGCATGGAAGTCGGTCTTGTTTTTTGTTATTTTTTTTTTACATTTTAGTATTTCGGGCGGTCTGCAATATTAAACGGTACGTTTAGGAATTACTGGCGTAATGAGAGAGTCAGGAAATTAGTGTTGTCAATAGTAGGTACAGATGTCGTCGTAATAATTAATTTTAACCTATGTCATAGCGTACCGGAACCGCTTTTATTTCTAATACAAACTTGTCTATAATATGTAAAATATCGGAAATTTGAATGGCTTCTGAGGAAAGTAGCTTTGTGGCACGCAGGATATGAAGAGGCTCGTCGAGGCCTTTTCACACTCGCAGAGCGAGGATGACGCTGTTCACCACAGGGCGAGAGAGGAAGTATAACAGACAAATGAGTCGGGTTACGTTGAACAATTATAGCGAAATATTAAAAGCCGCGGTAGGCAGCTTCAATCCGATAAAAGGTTATTTATTATGGCTAGAATATATATTTCAGATGATAAAATAAAAAATTTTAAAAGATATAGTTAGGAATAAGAACAAATTAGAGTTAATAGCTCCTTCTTGCCCATCGGGCATCACAAAATAACCTACTTAAAAAAAAAACAGAAACCGCACTTCCAGATCTGTGAATATGTTAAGGTTGCTCTTATGATCTTTATTTAAATATAATGTAGCTTATGACAATTGTGACGAATCCAACAACACGTCATATTTTTAAATCCGTCAAGCCACGTGGCTTGTCAATGAGCGTGCCAATGCATATTATTACTCGAAAAACATTAATTTCGGTCGGTCAAAAAATTATATATCACGTCAAGCTAAATAAATCCGTTTAAATGATGCAATTTTCTTATAAGGCAAATGGGCTATAACCTAATTGCAAAACAGTCATTTTTTGTACCAATACAATAGGACGTTAAAAATAACTAACGAAGAGTAGAATTACGCAATCGTTGCGCAAGCTCAGCCGGAGCAGGCGTCACGCAGCCTGTTTGCTCCGAGCCGTAAGCGCTGCCCACGCAGTCTCCCATTGACGTCAAACCTGGGGTAGTTCGTAGCTTTGCCTTTATATAACAATATCACAAAGGGAATGTCGTATCTAATGAGATGAATATTCGTTTTTTATGTATCACAATCACCTCGCGTAACTCTTCCCACGTTTCAGATCTACAAAAGGTTTTTGGCTCTTACAAGTTTTTATTTAACTTGCCTTGTTGGTTCGCATGTATTTTAAGTTCAAAATTTTCAATATTTAATCCTGTTAACCCCGACCGACTGAAGTGAAGTTATGTATGTATATTTGTTTAGTTTGAATGTTTACCTGAGTGCGTCAAAAAAAGGTTGTGTTTTTAACCCCCGACGCAAAAAGTTTGACTGCTATGTCTGTCTGTAAAAACGTAGCTCCTTGGCGGGTGAACCGATTTGGATGCGGTTTATTTATTAGATAGCAGGTTTCCGGAAATGGAAGTACCACACTTATTTCTAGCGTGTATATGCCGGCTCACTTACATATATGTATTTGAGGCGACCATCTTAGTACGTGAGTAGTAACGCTTCTGTGATCGACTGCAGATAGTTAGTTATATATGGGCGGTGGTTAGTACCAGTGCCATCAGGTGGACTGCATGCTCATTTGTTGATTTGAGTTTGACAAAAAATTCTAGCGCGCATTATTTGCACCTTTGTTCAATATATACAATGTGAATATATATATATATATATATATAACAAATGCACGATTTTATTGTTTTGGCATTTTTAAACAATAATTTCTACTTAATTTTTTTTAATCCTATATGAAGGATGTCGTTGAAGGTAGTAATCACGAGCATCGTGACCAATGAAATGAAATGTTTTAATTTGCATGGGCCTACGGGGGACATACAATGTGTCAATTGTAATATTTTTCTAATCCTACAATCGGATCGGAACATGACATCAAATAAAAAGAACCGGTAAGAACCTCAGAGGACTTGTCTTTTTTTGTATGTTCCGTCTTGCTTTTCATATGGGCAATAAAAGCCAACTACAAACAACCAAAGAACCAAATCAATATCACTGCAATAACGTTGTTTTTGCTGAATTGCGCTTTGTCTGCATACATTGTCATCGCTCCGTTATATAATATTTTTTGTATTGGACGTCAAGTAAATTGCTGATGTGATGAAATCCATTGTCGCGTTTTTTATGCCCATTAATGAATACATCATTTATAAACAGTTCATGTTAACTAAAAATTTTATGATAATTATTTCGATTTAGCCGTATTATATGTACGAGCTGAGTGTTTTAATTAATTCCTTATAAGATTATGTAAGATATTTATGTTATGTTTATGATGGGTATAAGATAAAAGCAGGATTTCTCATTACAAATATCGATATTCAATTTAATAAGTATATCCTATAAGGCTGCTTGCTACTTGCCTTTAAATTCTCGCATTTATTGTTTAGACGTCTCACGTTTCTCCGTAGCTCCAGTGGTGGAGGCGGAGGGTGAGCGGCCGCGACAAATAGTGCGATTGTTAAATTAATTAGTGTTATTGTATTAGGCGGCGCGATCGATCGATAGTGTGCAGAAGCCCTATTGCTGCCGCTGCTAATTCAAATAGTATATCACCTCGACTTACCGTATTGTACCTATGACCAGAAATGTTTTGAACAGAAAATTTCCAAGTACTACAGTACAGACACCTACGTATAACCTCTACCTTCACCTTATACTAAGCCCCACAACAATTGATGCTTTATATAACCAGCTTTCATATTATTGGAATCTCGTACATTGCTTTGTCAATCAGAAAGTGTCATCGAGGTAAAAACAAGATTTTTCGAGTTATTAAAAGATGTTCTTCTTGTTTTTGTTACATTCATTCCTATCTCTCGAATGTCTGGGAACTATGTAGTAAAGCTACCGAACCTTGCTAAAATACTCGCTTATTTCATTTTCTAGTAATAAATTTGTTTATGTTAAAAAATTGTATCTACGAAACAACAACTTTTCTAATTCTAATGTAGGTACTTATCTATCAATATCATCATCAAATGATGATGATCATGGTGATCATCGATTAATGATCAAACAATTACTATTCTGAGCATATGCCTTGTAGAATAAGTAAGATTTTATTAGCTGAATGATTCGATCTAATACGAGCTTAGTAGGTACCTTGAGTAGGGCGAAACGAGGGTAGAAATTAACAAACTGATTCAACAAACTACAAGTATTATAATAACCTATCATATTCGATTCAGAAGTACCTATGTACTACTTACGCCATCGAACGTGTCACCTCACCTGTCAGCCACGAACAGGATGCAGGAGAGGTATGCATATGCTCCGACCTCGGCGAGATACACTCTGTTCAACAAGAATGGGACCGCCATTATCTTCTCCGTGAATACTGGACTTCCTCTTAATTGCATTTTAATTTAGGACCACACATTTTCTTTTGGGTTTGCATCTGGAAACATTGCCAACCACGCCACGGTAGTGATGTTATTTTGCCGTTATCACTCGATGCACCATTTATTGCGATGTTTTCGATCATTGTCTTCTTACAGTACCCATTACCCAGTACCCATCTTGCAGGATTTTTATGTTTGACCCAAAAAAAACGTTTTTGCAGATCTCATTAGGCATGAATGATAAATTTTGCTCTTTCTTTTAGCTTTTAAAATACCGGTGAACAACGATATCCACTTTGGCAGAAGCATCCCCAAACAGTTTTCAGGGTGTTTTACTATAAGTTGTAGTAACCTTCTATGCGTACTTGTCCAAGCTTCGAAAAAGAAGACCATGCCCAGAAAGAAGATTCATCTACGAAAATAACATTGCTCCAATCTCGATCTAAATTTTTTTTTGCCCATGAGTTGTTTTTCAACGTGTTTTTCAGATAACATAGGTTTTATTAAAGTAGACCAAAAAGATACATCATTTTCACGGATGCGACTGCGGATTGTATTTAAAGATTTATCTATTTCCTTCTTAAGCAGTTTCAATTTAGCAGTACGCAGTGACGAGCCTGGAGTATCTTGAAAAAAATCGATTGTTCGATCTATCCTCCTGTTCAGTTGTTACGCGGCCTGATCTTCTCTTCGGCAAGTCGTTCACGTTCACAACCTCTAAAAATCGTTCTACCCATTTCTTAACAACACTTTCAGACTTTTTTTATATGTATTGCTGATTATGTGTTAGTTTCGGCCCTTTAAAGTGGTGTACAAGAAATACTGCTTCGTATCGTTTCAAATATTTTCTACACAACAATGCTGAACACCACTAGAAGTAATATTGTGCGGAAAGAGTCAAAGATTAAAAAAAAATAGATAACGCTGAGGCACATACATTTTTTCTGAATGATGGCGGTCACGTTCTTGTTAAACAGAGTGTTGGTCAACCTATATTTCATGTAAATTGTCTAAGGACTAAATTATTTTCTTTAGTTACAAATTGAGCAGGGTAAATATGAACAAAAAATATACGTGTAAAATCAACTTCAATTTCAACTTTTTGCGGTATTTTCAAATCTAACCATATACAACGTTACGTGAGCTGACAGTTATGTTTTATAAGGTATACCAGTATATTATAACAATGTTGTTTGTGCAAACTTTAATCCGTGCGGATTAAAGTTTGCACAATGAGATTGTTGTTTTGTTTACTTGGTTTTCATGTTGAAACGTGGTTAGCGAAGTTAACAATGAAGTGTGTGGGCGTGATCGGAGTGAGCCCGCCCGCCGCGTGCCACGCCCTCGCGACCGCCGCCTAACTGCTCGCCATCACTGCCGATGTCCACCGCTGGGTACCGATACTGATCTCCTGTAAAAGACAACTAAACTTTCTGGTTATCACGAGTTTCCAATATTATTGCCATTAAAACATTCCCCCCTTTATTACAGCCGTCATAGTCCAACCGTCATGAAAGGTGGTGAACCAAAAGGTACGTAGTAGTAAGTAAAGTAGGCACAAAAATGAACGTTATTACTTTTTGTATATTTGACAAATAATTAACGAACGGTCTAGCTATTTGTAACTTGTCCAATTTTTTTTCGACAGAGAAGTTTATTTCGGACGGATTAATGTACCAGGCCAATTAAATTCAAAAGAAGGAAAAAAGAAAGATGAATCTTTCTTATACCATACATCGAAAATTAATCATTGCAATAAATAATTTGGGGGTGGTCTGGCAAACAGTTGAGTGATTAATTAGGTTGACAGCCCTATTTTTTTATACTCTATGTACCTACTTATAAAACTTCTTAGAATAGTACAACATGAAACCTTCTTATGTGCTATAAATCAATTTGTAAAAAAAAGGAAAAATACAAAAAATGGACAAGTTACAGATCGCCAGACCGTTAGTTCATTATTCGTGTAACATTCAAAAAGGAATAAATTCATTTTAATACTCATTCTACTTCACCATCTTTTATCACGTTAATTTCCTTTTCAATACTTGGGTACTTAGGGGGTATTAGAAAGAAGAAATAGAATCTTTCCTTTTCATTATGTAATATCTTTGGCGGCGCGTTGCGTAATTTTTTTACGCAACGCGACGCGTGACCGATGAACTTTATTCGAAATTTTCCTCTCTTAAATATTGTGTAACATCGTTAACAGAAGAAAATCGAACGGAAACAACTTATTATGCCATCGAGGTACCGACAACGTAATCAAGCTCCTCTAATTATACCAGTTGAGATGTGTTTGTAATTTGTATACTTAAAAGTACTTATAGTTCATACTTGACAACTAAATTGAATTCATACTATGTATATAGTTTAACAAGTCACTCTTGGTCAGCGTGGTGGACTATAGCCGAAAATCTCTCAATCTGAGAAAAGTCTTGTGCCCTTTCGTGGGTCGATAAAGGGGATGACATCATAAAAAAAAAAGACACACGCTTTCTACACTCATAGCCCCACAGTAGGATTTTTTCCTGTATCGTGGGTGCCATGGAAACACAAAGACGAATACACAAACACCCAGACCCAGAACAGNNNNCTGGCCGGGGATCGAACCCGGGACCCACTGCGTGTCAGACCGGTATGGTGACCACTCCGCCACGCGGGTCGTCAATCATATGTATATAACACGAAATAAACTTGTAACGGTTCGCCTACAACAGTGTCTATCTACCCTAATTTGTAGTACCTAACTCTCGCGTCATCTACAACCTTGCTAGTTTTTGTTCGCAAACGTGTTCTCAGTTTGTCTACGGTTTTGTTTTGTTAGAAACTGGTTTAATAATTATCGCAATTTAGATTTTAACCACGTTATGAAACGATTGCGTCGCGATTGCTACTTGTTCATCTCAATATGTGAACCGCAAAATTCCAATTCTTTTTTACTTACGAATGAGAGCTCTCTGAGAGCGAGATATGGCGTAGTATCAACTACTTTTTTGCACTACGTTCCTACATCAGTAGGAACGTAGTGCAAAAAGATTATACTTATTTACAATTCATGTTAAAATATAATAAATTGAATAATTTAAGCCATTAAAGTTTATTTATAATGTACACTTATTGTCAAAAAATAGCATTAATATCATTTAATAATATTAAATGCAGCTTGATCAATTGAACCTTGTGTGTTAACCTTGATCGATTAAATCAATGTTCCTTATAATTAATGTCTTTAATACGACTCGAGAATAGATGCTTACAATAAAAAGCGTGTTAAAATACATATACATACATATAATATAAGCTTTGTAGTATAAAAACATGTTTTCGAATTATGTGTATTCTCAAAAGTAAAATTTAATCTATCGAAATTAAGAACTATTCATGTCAAACTTTGGTGAATATCGAGTTTATTGTTGTGTGGAAAGCTCACATGGTAGTCCTGGAAAGCCCACGCTTTGATACTTTTACCTCGCGACTTATACTCACTAGTGATGTGCCGGGTTTCCGTATCTGTATCCGCGGATATCTGAGGCAAGAGAAACATCTGTTTCCGTATTCGTTACTAAGACTAGCCCACTGTACTACCGACAGTTATGGGGTGGAAACATTTGGAATAACTCAGCTTGTACCAATTGGATTATCATGAAACTTGGGATGAATATTAGGATAAAACTTGGGATGAATATGTAGGATAAAATATTACGATGAAAAATTTAATCTTCTACTCCTCAATCCTTATGATGCAGTGTTACTGCTTGCCTACACCATAGAAGCTAGCCTGTTTGTGCTTACGGATATATAATAAGATTACTAAGCAGAACCATGAAAATTTTCACCTTCAACTCCTCCATCCTGATGATGCAAGGATACTTAAAACCTAAACCATAGAAGCTGGCCATTTGGTGCTTACGGATATGTAATAAAATTACTAAGCAAAGAAATGAGATGAAAGTTTTGACCTTCAATTTCTCAACCCTGATGATGCAGGGTACTGCAAGCCTAAGCCATAGGAGTAAGCCATTTGGTGCTCACGGATATATTATAAGATAGTTAAGCAAAGACAAACGATGAAAAATTTGACCTTTAACTTTTCAATCCTGATGATGCAAGGGTGCTGCAGGCCTTATCCATAAGTGTTGGCCATTTGGTGTTTTCGGATAGAAATTTTCGAAAGATTTCTAAGCAGAGACATAAGACGTCAAATTGGATCTTCAGCTCTTCAACTCTGACAATGCAAAGGCGCTTAATGCTTAAACCATAAGAAATGGAGCTTACGTATGTTTAATAAGATTGAAAAAATATAAGATTTAAATTATTTTTTACTTTTTTGTGGCATGGAAGTCGCTCTTATTTTTTGTTAAAAAAAATTATACGTAATTTTATATGTCGCGTCGTACTTATTTCTTGAGTAGGATCACCTGAAAATCAATATCTTTTGTTGCCACCTACATTATACCACTGTTCACATAGTCTACAGTGATGCCTACACCTACACCTACACATTTTCATAAATAAAGTAGGTATATGTAACACCTAAATAAAGGAATGTTAAAAATAACTAAAGCCGTTGTCTGTAATAGAATTATTTACTTTTAATTTTATGCAGTAACCTTTTATCTTGCTCTACATTGCTATAAATACATTGATATATAGTAAACGTTATAATACTCTCTACACAGCAGGTAACTACTACGGGTGCAGGTAAGGTCAGCCAGGTTATCATTGTCTCGACCTTTATATTTTGGGCAACGAAATTATCATGTTAGTAGTCACAACCAGAAATGAAAATATAATAATAATCAACAACATCGCTTACAGTTTTTTGGGTCATGAAAATATATACATACTCATAATGATAAAATTTGTAGTTATGTTAAATTATACTGAGATTCTGTATTCATAACGTGTTTTTGAGAGCAACGAAGGCTTAGTGACATGAATTCGGCGTGACGGACGGATTTAGAAAGGGAGGTGTATTTTTTTCGACGATATACAAAGCTGAAGGGAACCATCTAAAGATTTGATTCTCGGCCTCTCATGTTGTGCCTCTCCCCTAATTATAAATAATTCAGTAAAATTAAATATTCTCATTTTAGAAGCAAAATAATTTAAATTTGAGCATCGGAAAGATCAATTTACAAAATTTGATAACTAACAGAGCGGGAGAGTTGATGTCTTATGTAATTGTTTTTTGTCTTGGGTCGTAGAGAGCTAGAAATCGTTTTACTTCTGCACATGTTTACGGGGAAACAACATTGCGGGACTTATTGTTTTCTGCGTACATAAATAGATTTCTTGCTATCGTCACACGCCAGCAACCCACGTACAGCTCTCCGTGGGAGAAGCAGGGGGTGGCCTTTTAGAGTTTGTCGTTGACTTTTATTTATCGTGATAGAGAAAACCACTTTTAAAGGAAATTGTGGGCGTTTGAACTGGAAGGGTAAGTTTGTGGGTATTTTAGGAATTCTGGGTATCAATACCGTCTCTCCTTTGGCCCCTCTAGTAAGAATGGTGGCCTGGACGATACGCCGTCTCAGCTCTGTGACGCGTAACTTAGTGCCGTTGCACAGTCAAGGCGCATCCAGGTTACGCATTAGTGTGACAGGCACACCAACTTTGAGTTCCAACTTGTGGGAGGTTACCCCTGACAGGTCGAGGGAATTTAAGAACTGTACAGGGTATATAGTTACGTCGTCAATTGTCCTCACCTTGTCTATTGACATGTAGGTCCTCACCTCACCTGTAACTTGTTCTAATATCACTTTATTAATTTTTCCTACCAATAAGGTTTTGGGCGCACTAATAACTCTTTCGTGCAACCACTCCTCGTTAGACTGGTTTTCTTGTAAACTCGGAAATACCTTCCAATAAGGTCATCTTCCGAGGTAACAACATTTCTAAATAGGCTGTCAAAGGTAATTTGGCCGTTAGTATTCGTCGGCATGCGGCTTTCGCCGACCTTGAGGAGCGTTTGTGCGAAGAGTCCAGATTCCTGATCATTGAAGAGCTATACCCTCATGTTAGTATTCAGCTGTAACCGCACTACCTTAGCCCACAACGGTGAAGCCTTGAGGCATGCGTTTATCTCGTCTGCCGCGGTATTTCGCTCGATAACCGGCAACGTCTGCCGGAAATCACCTGCCCAAGCTGCGATCCAGTGCTTCAATCGCTCGCTTGTACGAAATTGTGCATTTGTCCCAAACGATCGATGCTCTATTGCAATAGAGCACCCCGACTACAACTATTGCTGATGTTGCAAATGGGCGTTTCTTTGCTTGCAAGGTTCAGCGGGAGCTTAAATACTGAGTGTGCGGTTTTGCTACCACTCAGCAAGGTTGCGTCTATTCCGGATGACGCAACAACCAGCGCAACCACTTGCCTTTGCGCAACTGTGCCAGCAGCAAGTTCAGTCGAAAAGTTTAGGCAGTGCCCTCTGGTGCATCCAAGAAAAAAAGACCCCCTGATCCGCTTGCTACGCAGTTTGTTGTTGTATTGCAAATTTACCTTTGCTCCGGTAGTAACAGGGGCTCTGTTTGGGTAATTTGGGATTCAAAGCAACGGTATCATAACCAAGTTCTCTGACCAAATCAGTGGCCAGCTCTTTTGTTCTTTGTGGGGCAGGCATACTGAAATCGGGCAATATTTTTCCAACAATAGCAAACATTATTCTCGATAAGTTTCAATACTAAAAAAATCTTCAATATTATCCAGCCAGCGAAGCTTGCTGAATTCTTTA
Source organism: Cecropterus lyciades (assembly GCA_002930495.1). Lineage (NCBI taxonomy): Eukaryota > Metazoa > Arthropoda > Insecta > Lepidoptera > Hesperiidae > Cecropterus > Cecropterus lyciades. The sequence goes on along the minus strand of MOOZ01000122.1, from coordinate 2,451,371 downwards.
GTATCCTATCACACCAAATAAGTATTGTGCATCTCCAGTAAAATGAATCATACTAAATTAAAGCAAAAATTGGAGTGTCAAAGAACTATCTTTATTTCACGATCCTTATCCTTATGGAGTGAGCAGAGGCATTATGGGAATTGGGCATGATTTTAAGTATCGTGTTCTAATTTTTTATTTAAAAACACTTTTTGAAAAAGTTATGTACAAAGTTCCCTTTACATTATCCGCGAATTCATTTACATCGATTTTCCCATGGGAAAAATATATTTTCCCGCAGTAAAACTTTTATTAAAATCGCTCCAGCCAGTCAGCAAATTAAAAGTAAATAAAAACAACGTGAGAAAACGTGCCTGGAAGTTCTTTAAAAATTTCAAAAGTGAGTAAAGGCCTAATCTGTACTGTCAAAGACAAGCTGCCCATAGCAATAATGGGTTGATGGTAATATTGAAACAAACACCACGAACTGGATATTATAATGAACTTCCAGTTATAATATGCATAATAAATAAGACCAGATATTTGGTATTATTTATTATGCTATCGTACTAATAATTAATGTATAGCTATCGTGATAGTTACACGTTATGAGTATACAAAATACTGACTTATAACAACAATTGCAGTATCTATGCAGAGATATCGTTGATCGGAATGTACGGCTGGTAGAGCTGATGCAACAGCGCGGAGGCGGAGAGCGGGGACGGGTGATGGCAGGTCTGCTCTGCTAGAGATGCAGTGCAAGGTCGCGGCTCTTCCGCACACATACGCTGTGACGACTGACGACACGTGCCTCCTACCATTGTTCTTTAAACAGACTCACGTAAACATCTCGATTGGAAATCCCGCCTGACTTTTAAAAAAGTTACTACTAGTAGTATTAAGTCTCATTGTCAATCTATCATTGTCTTATTGCTGGGCACAGGACTTCTCTCAGGATTAAAATGTTTTGGACGATAGTCCACCGCACAAAGTGCAAATTGTTAATTTTTAATACCTATCATTTTCGAAAAAATATTGACTGGATTCGAGTCTGGAACCTTCGATTCGGACGCAGAGCTTTAACCACTAGGTTATAAGTGTTTTATATTGAGTACAAAACGTGTCTTTGAAGTCATATTGATTCAAACTAAACTGTTGCATATAAAGATATTAGAACGAGTAGAAAATCAATTAAAGATTAGAACCTCTTTATGTAAATGGCATTATTTTGGTAAAATCATAGTTTTAACTTTAGCCGAGTTAATTTTGTTGAGGCTTCATTCTGTATAAAAAACGTATTACTTAATGGTAATGTGTAAATTGTCACTTAATTTAAGTTCAAAATTTTAACAATTTGTATTGAGTTTATTTACAATTATACTTATTGACACAAGATAAACATAACTGTGTTTGTAAATCAAGCAAACCCTTGCAGGAAGCTTTGTTTCATTTCGAGGAAACATTCATCTGACTGGCCTCGAAATTTCATGAGAATGAGTGTGGTTCTTTCTACCAAGAAGGTACTACCGCTTCACCAATTTCGTTGGGTTGCCGCCTCACTTTAATATGTGGTGACCATCTTACTATGTGCACTGCATGCACGATTTCTACGTCAGTCTGTTTCTGTATTCAGTATTACGAATAGTATATAATAGTAAAATAAAATATGTAGAATCAGTGTTATTTAAAAACATAAATAATGTTATTTAAAAACATATATAATCTGTTGCATAACTCTGAATGAGTTACATCAGTAGCGGAATTTATCGGTTATCTACGTAACTCTCGCCTTGCACTTGAACCGATGCGCGCGCGCAATTCACTTACTAGGAATGCGGCCACTCAGTAAGCAATCTATGCATTTATTTTATACTTTTCTGTATTAAATGAATCAAACTTTGTAATATCATAAAACAGGTACCATAAAGACATTTAATATATATGTATAATATGTTTCATAAAAGTAATGATAACTTCGTGACCTATGTATATGGTAATCTGGCGGTTGGCAGATCTCTACTGACACTTCTGTTTACGATCTGGAAACTACCTTTGTCGCCAGCGGCTCATAATTTTATGACACAATTAAAATTTACGGATTGAAAATGTGATAAATATAAAAAGGATTCTAGTTACGAAATAACATTACTAAATTAAGATATCAACGATGTTCAACAGTATGTACGCTTTAATGTGACTAATGACCGAGTGCCATACTTTTTATAGTTACTTTATATTTACTAATTTCGCTGAAAGTTGGCACACATCATTCCCGTGGTATATGCAGTGGAAGCCGCGGGTAAATATGATTGACGGGTACGGCAGCCCGCTTCCCGATGCGAGGGGCGAGTGGTGTTAGGCCGCCAGTCCGCCGCGCCGCGCTCCACGCTGAGCACCCTCGTCTCAAGCCGCAGTGGCTAATTCAGATCAGGCTCTACTCTGGATTACAATGTATGAGTTTTCTCGTTAAAATTTGACTTAAAACTCTTTCTCGCCCTATTAATTTATCGGCATCGCATGCGCCTAAGTATCATCTTCAATGAACTTCAATTCTTTATATCTCATGTATTAAAAATATGTAAACCAACAGCTACAAGTATATCCTTTACTTATGATTTTTTCTATTACTCGAATATGTAAATTTAAACGTAGTCGTGCGTCTACGCGTGTAAGGCCAAATCCAAAAGAATAAGCGTTAATGGCTTTTCCTTATTTCTTAATTGGTAGTCGTCAACGCATAGCATAGAAAAAAATGCCTCTACATATCGGCTGCTGGCCATGCGCTCTCTTCCTTATAATACGGATAATCTATACCTTAAAATACGGATTATAATTTGAAATATGACACGTCAAGCACTCTGCCAGTTTAAGTATTTATTATATATAATATAATAATATATTTATTAATCATTCTATAATTAGCAGTTATTTATAAAACTAGGTACTCTTAAAATTATTAATAATGACTTCCTAGACATGTACTAAAGATAAGTTCTTCCATAGTTGGAAGAACTCACGACTTATTTATAAATAGTTTATGACTCCATGAAAAGACCAACTCAGTAATGATTAAGGTTCAATTTTGATTACTTGGCAGTCCTTTTTTTTATTTTATTCTCGAGGGGGAAACCTTCAAAAGATACCCGATGCCGTGGGAGGGACCACGGGTTATGTGTGTGGGATTTTGACCGCACTAAAAACCCCCCGGCGGCCGTCCTCGGCGCTCCTGGATCGACAATGGAACGCAACCGGAGTCCTCTGAGCGTGTTGCCCCTTCGAGCTCCTCCCAGGTGTGCAGCTAGGCCAACCACACCATCTGGTTTTTACGACGATATGCAACATACCGTCGTCCCAACCGAGGTCGCCTGGGTGGACTATTCGAGTTCCCACTCTTGCCGTCCGCTACCCTGGAAGCCCCTTTTAGTCGCCTCTTACGACAGGCAGCGGATATAGTAGCCTTATTCTGATCTCGGAACTACAGCCTACTCATATAATGAAACTATACAAATCTAACGTGTTTCCTTAAATAGAAAGTAATATTAAAATAAATACGTTTCAACTTTTCAAAATAACTGTTTTTTTTGGCAATTGTGTGGTGGTTGCTGTTGGCCCTAATGGCCTTTACTACTTCACCAGACTTTTTTTTACGGCGATCCTAAAGCTCGAGCCGGTATACGAAGACTGTGGGCTGGAAGTGAGGGATAGTTTTGATCCCTTTCACTGGTTCCTTCGCTAGAGGGAGGGACCTTTGCGGACACGGCTAGTGCCAGAGTCCTGGCCTTCCGCCTCTGGTTAAAAGGGAAGAAAAATTACTATCAAGTGTTTAATAATTTATATATACACACGGTACTGATGCGGCACTCGATAGAAGTACTATCAACAGTTTTAATCTAAATATCGGTAGCAATATCTATTGCTACATCTAGCTTTATTTTGTTAACCCCGACGCAAAAAAAGGAGAGTTATAAGTTTGAATGCTATATGTCTGTCCGTGGACACGTAGCTCCTAAACGGGTTTACCGCTTTGGATGCAGTTTTTTTTGTTAGAAAGAAGGTTTCCGGGTGATGGTTCTTAAACGTGTTTTATCAAAATCAGTTTAGCCATGTACTAGATATTGAAGGTAAAATATTCACAAAAGGGATATCAAATAGAAGGACAGGATAAATAACTTACACTTAGACATGTTTTATCAAAATCGGTTAAATATCTATCAAATACTCGAATATCTATCAAAGTTAAAACCTTAGAAATTAATTATTAAATTTACTAATTTATGTTGTTGTCTGCCATCATGATATATTTGTTCACAAAATTCGTTAGTTTACAATAGGCTGTGTATAAATACTGATGATATTATAAATTACGATAATCCATGTGTTAAAAAAATAGTTTCGCGTGACCACTTATATATTAAAGAAAATATACTTTGGAGGATTAAAAAATAAGTCATATTTTATATATATATGTGACCCTTATATGACTTGTGCTGCATGGTCGTGAACAACAACAAAACATTACGTTGACGCATGTCAGCTACAAGGACGTTTGTGTATATGTGTGGGTGGTGGCTAACGTGCTGTTGTTTCTCCGGGTCGAGCGCGAGCGCGTCGCCGTACGAGCTGACGGGGGGCGGGGGCGGCGCGTGCGCGGAGGGCGGCGCGCTGGCCGCCGCGCACGCGCCCCTGCAGCACCAGCCGCTGCAGCAGCCGCACCACGACCCGCGCAAGAGAAAGACGTCACACTTGTGAGTACCCTCAGCTCCCCTGCTGTCCACGGTTACCCAACGGTATGTCAAACAATTCGCTCATTTAGTGCATCATACACCTAAATGCTGTAGTATTACTAATACAATTTACATCGTTGTTGTACCAAATGACCGATATATGTACAGTTATTTCTTCTGACATTGCTTGTTCGGAAAGACGGGAATCGTCAAAAGTTACGTTCTAGAATGTGCACAGTGACCACTTTAAACTTTTGGATTCTCTCTCAACTGAATGACAGAACTGACTGAGTTGTAAAAATATTGTTTAGAAATATTCTATTTGATAATTTAAAGGCTCGCTCCCAATTCCGTGGCTGTCCAAGAGTAACGTCTAAAATATTAAATCCAGTGGCTTCTTCCTGTGAAATTAAAATATGTACCTACTTAGCTATAATGAACATTTGTCATTGCGTTGCCATTAAGGCACATTTATAAGACACATGTATCGATTATAATATCAGTAACACATTTCTACTCATAAGGATAAAATTTTAAAATGTCTTCTTTAAGTAAGCGCAAAAGATTTCTGGACCATGTATAAAATTTTCAACAATCTTATTACAAAAGATTCATGTATAAAATTTTCAACAATCTTATTGACTGCCCTCAGCTTCTTAAAGTTTTTAAATTTAATATACCATATAGGATTCCCCGGCACCCTATTTCTATGTTTCAACCACCCTTCCGTACTACTGTATTTGGAAAAAATTCGCCGATACCTCGCATGTGTAGCATAGATTTGGTGCATGTTGTACACGCCTGTAAGTAGCATACATATTATTGTTTAAGACTTAGATGTTTCAGATTTGTTTGTGATGTTGTATATGTTACGCTGTTGGTGTGCCTAAATAAATTAAATAAAACAAAAAATAACGATAATCTAAGCTGTAACAGATAAAGCAATTTATTAATTCCAATCTACATACATATTTCGATCGTTGAAGCGCTCAGACTCAGGGGCTGCGACCTCGCGAATCCCTTCAGGTGTAAGGCCGCTCATAAAAAGTTAAGACTCAAAGCTCTGTTCCCATTTCATATTAAGCGGCTTCAGGAAAAATTTGTTTTTAATTATCAGACTAAAGACATTAGGCCTTCAAGCAGCTTAGTATTTTTTTTTATATTTAGTTTTTAAGTTTAACATACCTGCGCGTTTAACTATGGATTGCCATTCAGGCCTCGCCGAACCGTGGAAAAAGCACATAACCAGCATTTACTATTCCGCAACAAATTGCACAAAGTTCAAATTTTTTGACATCTCGCTATAATCGAGATATGATAATGAGCTGAGCTGGAGGTAATGTAGTGATTGTCAACTCATCAAAAGGTAGCACCATTAATATTCTGAAACACACTATTAAATTCCTCTTAACATGTCGTACAAGCTTAAAATAAAGACTATCGGAACACGGCCGATCCCCATGCATGATCACTTAGCTTGACGGGAGATCTCCCTTTACCATGTTCGTGTCAAAATAAGCAAACGCTAAATAAAATCATCCGGCTATAGCTGGACACGCACTTTGTTGGAAATAATAGAACCCTTTGGGATTCGACTTCGGAGCACCGCCACACTTAATACCAGTAGTATTAAGCGCTACTGTATTCTGGTCTGAAGCACGTAATAACGGACACTAAGAATGTGATACTCATCCGAGGCGTTCCTAGTCTTTAGGCAACGCAACTGTGGCCCACCTCAGGTAAGTTGTCTGGGGTTCATCACAAAATCATAATACGTATAGAAGAGGTGGAAAGACGGAACAATACGCCACGATAGGCCTTCTTATCGATGACCAACAATAAAACTACAGGTTAATATTTATTATTATTACCACTCAACTTTCATTTAACTTGCAATATATGTATGTTTGTTAGTAGTTAATAGTTCTTAACAGTGTCCGATTGACGTAAAATTTGTAATACACACTTATTTTTGATGACAATGAAATAATGGATAATCAATATTCAAAATGGCAGATTACATATTTTTGTACAACCCACAATGTAAATATCAAATGACATGGCTTAATTTGTAGAATACAATTAAATTCAAGATGGCCGCCATCATCAAATGGCGGATTAGATATATTTGTACAACCCTTCCAATATGAGAGGGGAATATCAAATGAATGGGTACTATGTCCAAAAATAAGCTTTTATTTCAATGCACTGAAAATAAAAATAAATTTTATACTATAGTCAAATCCATCATTTTCTTGCATTGTACAATTTTATATCATATAAAAGCCTGCCGCAAGAAAAATCTGGAAATCACAGACCTAGATCTGAATAAAACTAATCCGGAAAATCTCGCGACAAGCTTTTATACGAGACTAGCTGTACCCTGTGCGCGTTGCGGGAGTTCCGGGAGATACGTAAACTATCGAGTTTTCGGATAAAATCGAACATCGACTTAAGCAATTGTATAGCATAAACGACAAGGTAGTTTTAGCCTCTATCGCTCGAGCATAAGCTCGGTCAGCCTAAGATATGATAAAAATACCCACGAGGTTTGACTATAGTTACATATGCTTCGAATTTAGTTGCGGATAATTAAACTACCTGATATTAGGTGGTACTTATTATGCATATGGTTAGACGTATGGTGCGTGGTGCCCATGTAAATGTGTCCTCGTGGTGGTGTTTCCAGTTCGGACGGGTTCGAGATGGCATCGTGCGAGACAGCGCTGGCCGCGCCACTGCCCCCCGCTCCGCCCGCGCCTATGCAGACTCCCGCCAGTGCCACACGGAAGAGAAAACCCTCCTCGTAGTGAGTAAATAAATACACTGCTACTGCCACACACAAATAGTGAAGCACCCACTATTTTATTGGCAATTATTTATTTTTATTATTTATTTATTTAATAGGTCACCAACATACTTATCACTAATACATTTCATCATAATGGTACATTTTGTTGCTACACGAGTGCCAGCACAATTAAAGGCGACGACAACGTGTAAAACATCAACATTATCAATGTCAAAAATAAAAATGTTACAATTAGTTACTTTGATTAATAAAAATTATAAAAAGTGATAAATGCCGACAATTGAGATAAATAACATTAAAGCTATTTAGTGAGAGAAGTGTAATACATTAAATTATGAAATTTAATACAATAAATAATAATAAATTATGATAGTTACATTCATTGGTATGTCAAATTGGATTTTATTGTGAATTCATGTATTTTAAAATAAAATAAAAATACGTCATATTAACATACAACTACAAATTACGGAACAAATACAAGAAAGGAGTTTTTAAATATTTGTTTATGTTTTTATATCTCATGGACATCTGTAATCAGACCCAGACTAGATTGGAATGCTAAGGTTGACCACAGAAGGAAGCATCCGAAATTATCTTCACGTTATACTAATTTTATGCAACTAATTTTATTATTTTTATTGTCCATGGGCGGAAATGCCCACATACCATCATAGAGAATACATGCTAGTTTGCTGCTTCAGTACTATAAGAACTGAAATAACTTCTGTTATGTAAGTAAGTATTTTCGTATTGAGATGTAGATGACGCTAAGGAGTTCAAATGTTCAGTTTCCTTGGTGAACATTTATTAATAACACCGACGCACATCGAACATTAACGAGCACTTGCCACATCGATGTAGAAACCATATAAATTCGTTTTAAGTCAGTGAAAATCCCTTGCTCGGATACGCGATCAGCGCAACAATGCGACCAATTAACCGGCCACGACGGCGAAAACGAGCTGTTGCCCGGCGACACACCTCCAATTCCCTTTATAAAAAGTCTCAACCCTTTTCGGACCATTGTGTATAGCGACATTGTTACGAATTTTTATTTCATATCAAAGAGCTTTTTAAATTAGCCGAGCGAATAAACCAAATTAAATAAAAATATTTCTGTATATGTGTCACACGTAATGACATGATGGCTAGATTGTTATAATGTAAATTAATTGATTCGCAATCGAAGTTCCAACTTGATCCTCATAATCGAGTACGTTGAGAAGGTCACGCTCGTGCGCTAACGGCCGGAACACTCAATCACCATGAATTGCAGAAAGAAGTAGATTTGATGAAGATGGACGTCCTGAGATAAGCACAATTGAAACGTTTAACTGCTTGTAATTCGATCACATTGATCTAGATGGCCGATTGGCCTTGGAATCATATAACAAAGGTTGATGTAAGGTTTCATCAATCGCATGACCACCGATGCATCTACTAATAATTACAAAAGTATGTAAAAATAATAACCTTATTTGAGGTGCTCCCATTCGCATTATATGTTACAGATCAGACATTTAACTTCAAGTCCTTGGATTTTTCCAACCGAGTAAATATGTGACGGTTATTTACATCCTTTTCGTAAATTGCCTATAAAGTTTTTTTTATTATTACGTGTCGTGTTTTGAGTATTAATAAAAATGGTATTTAACCACTACTTTAATCTAAGCTAAGACTCGAAATGAATCAACAAGATAAAACTAATTCTACTGTATTAAACGCACCATTACATGGATTGTATAATTTAACTTCAAACTAACTTTACGAAATGACCATAGTTATTAAGTATCACACCGCATGGGATTCTTATAATTGCTTGTAGAACTTTAACCCAACATGACGTCCCGGGAGCATTATGCTTTGATTGATCGCAAGTCGCCTCGGACGACTTCACTTTTATCAGGTACCGTATATGCGTGACTAACCGTGCCTTCCGGATTCCCCGCATTAAAAAAAAAGGTAGATATTAATTGCCAATTATTTGAAATACTCACCCATATACACCGACTCCACGTAGGTAAAGCAATACGAAAAATCACTTCTGAGTTTAAATTTATTGTAGATAATAATTTTGAATAAAGCAGGTGGATTTAAATGAATACAGTTTTTCCATTATTTTAATTAAATTAAGTAGCACTGTTGTATAAGTCAGACGAACAAAAATTATAAAAAATACAGGAATAATAATATACGTGCAACAAGATTTTTTATTCATTCATACGAATATAACCTACTAATATCCCACTCGCGGTTAAATTCGAAGTAAAATTAAGCTATATGTCTTCTATAAAATCCTTCTATAAAATAAAGTAAGTAGTTGTAGGAATGAAATATTAATTCCCTCGTTAATATTTTTGTGGTGCAATTTATTACTTACGTTTAAATGGCAAAGCTTGAAAAGAGAATAGTGTGTTTCAACTATTGGTTACGTAATGAAGGTCGCTTTTCTTGGCGCCCGTGTTAAAAAATAATTATCACTGATTAACGGTGAAGGAAAACAACTTGTGGAAGCCTAAGCTCTTAAGAGTTCTCTAAAAAAGAATTTTCAAATTAATTTAGATTGTTTTTTGAAAAGATACCTTGTGTCCTTTCTAAGCTTCAAAACTATATGTCTTTCGGCTCGGCGGTTTGTCCGTGGAAGAATAACAAACGGATAAACATACAATTTAACAATACTCAAAAGTTAACGTGTATATAATACATTAGTGTAGGTATGTGTGAATTCCTGCGATAAGTATTTCTTTTTGTGCAGAGCTGAAAATAATGTGTAGTAGATAAACACTGTTTAAAATGATGTACCGTATAAATAAATATTATCTATTGAAATTTAAAGCAATTCAAGTTGTACTACACCGAATCTCAACTTTAATTTCTATTTGTGTTGATTAAAGACGAGTTTTGACCCTTTCAGAAGGGAAGCAGTTCTTTAAAATACCACACTTGGTTACAGGGGGCAGGGGGCGTAAGTTTTCGTGACGTTTTTTCATAAGCAAAATCTTCTAAAGTAAATCGCGTTTTTTTCGAGCTATATTCAAATATGGCGTGTAGCGTTCTGCGCTTTTAAAACACGCAAGTAGTAACGCTGATGCATATATACCGGGAGGTTAGCTGATTGAAAACTAGCAGCTTAATATATAAGCTGTTGATTTTCTATGAGCTGACCAAGTGGGCACTACGGGCAAGGAGGGGGCTAAAAATTGATTGACAAATATAAGTCACGTAGTCAAGTAGTTTCTCATAACATTTCACTTTACATTCTTAAAATTATCTGGCACGTAGATATTACGCTATCCGCTATTATGAGAAAAACAGTAATATTTGAAACCTGTATGGATCCTTGGATAACAACAAAATGAACTAAAATTGCAACATACCAATAAACCATTAGGAAGTTATTTAGTACGTTTACGTATGTGTTGATAGGTAAGGTTTCCGAAACCAATTTTGAATCATGCCGCCCCCCTCTGTTGATCTAGTCACAACTAGATGCGGGTATTGTGCTACTCACTCAGAACTAATACTGTTGTGGTTTATAAATTGTTTTGAATCCTTGACCGGTCTGTATATGAAAAATTATTTAAAAATCAAGTTATCCTTGCATGGAAAATAAATTTCGCTCAAATACGCTCGCTTCAAATGAAATATGACTTAAACTTTTGATGGCACTTGCGTATGACCACACAGTTTTTGAACTGGGTCGCATGGAAATGTCGATATCACCTCATTATCGATATGTTATCAGTATAAAGTCACCATTCGACTTAACAGCAAAATGCTGATGAAATGCCCCTGACTCAAAATTTATTGACATGACATCTCAAGTAGAAATACATCAGATATCTCTTTTCTAGCCGCTTCGTTGGTCTTTAGCGTAGCTAAAGATTTTAAGTCTATGAGTACAATATTAAGATTGATGGATATATCCTGTGTTAACTAATGTGTTTGTTTTATTATTGTGTATGTTCTATTGCAGCACCGGCAGCGTCTACGACGACGATGGCACGGATGACGCTCGGTCAACACGCACCTTGCCGGACAAGAAGTAACATCGAACATTTATTTATTAACCAATGTTTATTGCCAGCGCTAACCTACAACTCATTTATACGACTGATAACACAAAAATTCAACGGTGCTAATAAACCTCGAAAGAGCTTTGGACTCGTACATTTTACACTTCATTTTAAATATTTACTGTCAAGATAATGTATTTTTGATCGTTATTTACAAGAGACTGCATATAAATGTTATATTTATGTGAACGATGATCTAACACATTGTACACACTTAAATATAATAATGCCATCTTGTTTAATCATGTGATCTAAGAACTTTAAATTTATTATATGACCACGAACTGTCATAATCTATTTCATTTCTATTCAACCGTTACTAGCGATCGGGCGTCTCCGTCGACTATCCGTCCACGCCATGTATCTTGAGTTAATCGAACGTATGATGCGCTTCCAGACAAAACCACAGCGAGATCGAGAAGCGTCGCCGTGACAAGATGAACACGTACATAACTGAGCTGAGCGCGATGGTGCCGATGTGCGGCGCGATGGCTCGCAAGCTAGACAAGCTGACGGTGCTGCGTATGGCGGTGCAGCACTTGCGTTCGGTACGCGGGGCGTTATCCGCCGGCCCGCTTACCGCACGACCGCGGCCCGCTTTCCTCTCCGAGAAGGAGCTCAACGCGCTCGTGTTACACGCCGCCCGCGACTGTTTCCTGCTCGTCGTCGGCTGTGACCGCGGACGTCTGCTCTACGTTTCCGCCTCGGTCACCACAATGCTGCACTATGACCAGGTATTAAGCGCCTCAAGGCTCAACAAGGAGGCGTAGCTGCCAAAATAATATCGTGGCACGGTCTGTTTTCGTGGCCGTGTTGCAATATATATATATAAACACTACCTCAAACGCTCCGCATTTAGAGACGTGCAATTTGTTATTACACATTTTATAGAAAAATATTAATTATCTGCCCGCGTGTGAAACTTTAAAAACGTGTAGATAAATGGGGCCTTGTGCACGCTGAATTACACGAACAAACCCATCCGTTTGCTGCGCAACTATATAGGGCTACTTAATAGCCTAGTTTTGAGATTGCAAAAGCATTGTTAAATTCGTCCACAAAACTTAATAATGCCGTTGTTCTTTGATTATTTTTACTACCCTATTGAGGTTATGCCACGCGGCGGTTTCAATTGCACATAGTGTTTTGCAAAATTAGCGACGGTAATTTCTTACTTGTGAGTTCTTGCTTGCGTGAAGTATACATAATAATACACTTGTATGTTTTAATGTATCTTTTTCAGAGTGTCTGTATATAGCTTTATATATCCTAGATATAATAAATATGTTACTAATGATATATTTCCACAATAATGTAATGCAATTTTATGCAAAATATTGTTGTCGCGGAAGTGAGTGTGTCCGTTATTACATTCTTCCCACAGACGGAGCTACTGGGGCAGAGCCTGTTCGACATCCTGCACCCGAAGGACGTAGCCAAAGTAAAGGAGCAGCTGTCCTCATCCGACCTCAGCCCGCGTGAGCGTCTCATCGACGCTAAAAGTTAGTAAGGCTGAAGATCCATTCGCAACTATCACATGAATACTGAAATTTATTTTATTGTATAGGCCTACGGGGACTTACAAATTGTCAGTTACAATATTTAGTTCTAACGCTGCCACTGGTTCGGAATATGACCACGACAGAAGATCCTGCAAGAAACTCCGCTGGTTTGTCTAGTTTGTTTGTACGGTGTATTTCATTTTTTACTATCTTTTTTTTTTGACGACACGCGGAGCGAAGCGATCACCTTACCGGTCTGACACGCAGTGGGTCTCGGGTTCGATCCCCGGCCAGACAGAAATCTGAACGATGAGTTTGGTTTTCTGTTCTGGGTCTGGGTGTTTGTGTATTCGTCTTTGTGTGTCCATGGCCACGACACAGGAGAAAATCCTAGTGTGGGGCTATGAGTGTAGAAAGCGTGTGTGTTTTACATGCTAATAAAAGCTAGCTTCAGTTTGCCTTACATTTGACTAAAAATGAGGCTTGTTTGGCGAGATACGCTACACTTTAATCGTTAATCAATGCTTTAAAGTTATTGGTTGACAAATTTCTGACTTCAATAATAAGTTTATTTTAGAAGAGTCTACATTGATCCATAAAATAAATATAAATGTTGTGAAGGCAAGTAACATGTAATTGATAGCTTTGGCGATTAGTATTGGTTAACGCGACTGCCAAAACTGCTGTCGACGCCGATTTAGTAGCTTAATTCATTTACACAGACGCGGTATCAATCGACCGTTAACTGATTTTTCTAATGAAGTAAAACGTGTATCCCCTTGTCGGTTTCTAAAGGAACGAATGTTCGTCCGAGGTTCGAAAGGTGCGTCCGAACAGCGGCTTAGGCAACTGTTCAGTTGCATAAGCGACAAGATGGTAATTTCGGCAATTATCGTTAATCGATGGTAGCCGACGGTCGGTCAGCTTTAAAGTGCTAAAATATACATTATTATAGACATTCGTGAGGATATAAAACCATATATATAAAACCAAAGGACATAAAACCCGATTTATGGGTCAACTACTACTGCCACCCATGAATGTTTGTAATCGCTTCTATATAGGATTAGAGGTCTATCTGGAAGTCACAAATGCAATAAGAGGTTAGTTGACTAAATTTCCAAAACTGCTTAATAGTTTACCTTATTACGGATTAAAACTTAAAAAAAAAAAAATTAATAATATCGAACAATTACTATCAATATTTTGTATTTTAAAATTTAAATTTAAATATACCTCGAAAACGCACAGTCATGGCGTCTTGAATGACGTCACGCCGTGCTAAAGAAACCGAGACTATATGAATTATGACAGCTGTTATGTTACTTTGATTAATTCGTTCGTACTTCGATTTTATGAAGATGTCATATACAACTATGGCGTTTTGCCACGGCGTGACGTCATACTTCCTGATTCGCGTTTACTGTCACGTTAGTGAATGTCTATTTTTGCCGAACTTGTTTCCTAAAAATATTAATATTCCTTATTTCTTATAACAAACAATTTAGTTTCTTGTTAACAATACAACATGATCATACATTAGAAACTACAATCTATTCGATTTAGTCTTAGTGGACACAAGCCTATTAGATAGATCAGATAACTTTATTTGTACGTTTCTTTAATACGCTGCCTATAAGATCAAACATTTTTGTCGCGTCCGTGCAGATCGATGGATATTATTGAACGTATTCGTGGGGCAGATATAAATGATAATGTTTTTTTTTTATAAGAATGAACCAAATGAGGACTAGATGGTTGCCTTATTGTAAGAGAACTGAACCACACCCTTCCACCAAAACGCACGAACTGCAACTCTAGAAATAACTTCTTTGGCGGTCTCTCTCGTCGGTCTCGGCCCTCTGCTGTGACGGTGGTACCTCCATTCGTTCTACCTTGCAGTTACTCCCTATATTCGTTTTACCACGTTGTAGAACCGCCACCTATTTCTAGCGTGAAGCAGTTCTTGCGTTTCGTTGGAAGAGTATGTTTGCCGGCTTACTTATATGTATATGAGGCGACCATCTCAGTCCTCGGGAGTGGCAATGCATCTTTGAACGACTTTAGACAGAACCCCTGTTTTGTATGAAGTTGCTTACAGATGTCTATGGGCAGTAATCACTTACCATCTAGATGGACTGTATGCTCGTTTGCTACTTAAATCTGATAGTGTCACCTCAATTACGGGTTAATTACACGCTGGGATCAACTACGTACTAAATCATTAATTAAAATGATTGACCATAAAAAATTGTATACAATATAATATATACAATAAGAATATATAATAATTAAATAAGGAATTAAAACAATAACATTAATACTTTAAGAATTCAAATTTCTGACCTAATTACTCAATTATTTTTATTATAAGATGAATAATAATAATATGTATAAAAGTTCAGTGATTTCAATTATTAAAATATGTCTGTATCTAAATTTAAATACTAATTAAAAATAATACCCAATACTAATTCATTATTCATTAAATTGAGAAAACAAAAAAATCAAGATAACTTAAACTATCCAGTATGATAATAATTGGCTAATTAAATTGTCTCAGATATTAACCTTTTAAATTGTGTTAGAGGATTTCAAAATATATCCACCGAGCGAGGTTTCAGTCCAGTTTCATTCTGGTCGCATATACTATCTTTGACAATGATTGTATAGTGTATCCTGTTGTAGCTTATTAGCATTCTGTTCAATGGAGCATAATGCCCTAAATTGATCCCACAAACTTTTTAACAAATACAAATAGGTAATCCATACCTATATTTCGTGTACCTGGGCAATCTCCTAGGAATAGATATTTGTAGTTGGGATATTACATATGGAGCGTCGATATAACCATTAATCAGTTTGTACAGAAACATGATGTCCACTAGCTTCCTACGATGGAAGAGCGATGTACTAACTTGAGTGTGACATGTGTGTTATATTAATAATAATAAATCATTTAATTCACACTTAGAAGAGAAAAAAAAATACATAAAAACATAATTTTTACACTCATAGCCCCACAGTAGGATTTTCTCCTGTGTCGTGGGTACCACGGACACACAAAGACGAATACACAAACACCAGACCCAGAACAGAAATCTAAACTCGTCAATCAGGTGTCTGTCTAGCCGGGGATCGAACCCGGGACCCACTGCGTGTCAGACCGCTATGGTGACCTCTCCACCACGCGGGTCGTCTTATGTACAAATGATCTTAATACAAATACATCTTATGTACAAATGAGTAAATAAAAAAATGAAAAAGCTTGTGGTGTGGAAAAGGTCATACTCAACGTTTGCCGTCGCCGCACAAGTACAACGGCTGCTGGTTATCAGTATGACCTTGTCAAAGCTAGGTAGCCCAAAGAGCAGTAACACGTAATTAAAACTTGAAATCATCAATCAATCACCCGCAGCGATGTTGCCGGTGAAGGCGGACGTGGTTACGGGCGCGTCGCGGCTGTGTCCGGGCGCTCGTCGGTCCTTCTTCTGCCGCATCAAATGCCGGTCGCCGCCCGCCGCCGTCAAGGAAGAGGCCGAACCGGCCACCAAGATGCAGAAGAAGCCAACCGGCGAGAAGAAGTACTGTGTCGTACAGTGCACAGGTTGGTACCGCACTCCATAATTGAAAAGGAGCGACGGTGAATACAAATTATAACTTAGATTATAGGGCACACATTTAAAGAAAAAAATTATATTATATTAAAGAAAGAAAAGAAAGTACGAGTGGGTTTGCACCTATGTATAGAATTTAAACGTGCGTATAGTTTTTTAATGTGTTTATGGTACTCACGATATGTGGTTTTTAATTTCTTTTTACCGATATACCCGATATGGATCGTGGTCATGGCGAGTTTCGCCTACATATTAAAATGTATGAATTCCGCGATAATATTAGTCTAAAAGCATATAGTGCGTATAGTGGTTTAATAAAGTGTTATTATTTTAGGGCAATTGGGAAAAATTGAAAGAGTAGTAATATTTGAAAGCGGACACTATGATGTTGGCTACGAATCGCATGTTTTGTAGAAAAACTACCAACGGCTAAAAAGCTGGTTTCATTGTGAATACGGCAACGACCAACTACTCAGCAGTTCTTTTCGTATTAAGCAGAGTAAAAGATGAGACTAAACTCGTATCTTATAAAAAGTGACAACAGTTTGATTCAGCCGAATTTTCACAACGCCATCTAGTATACAGCGAGTGACCTCTTTGTAATGGTAGATAAATTAATACATCCACCCTATCACACAGATGGCGTTGTACACGAATTATTTGTAATAAATTATCAACACAAATGACAAATAAATTATAATTCAAAATATGGTTTTCAAATGTATTGAGATAGTCATAATAATCTTTAATTTAATTCTAGTTAATATTTATATTATTTCTCAAACTATTGGTTAGATTTTTGCGGGAAACCATGTTATTTGAATACCTATAATTTGCCGCTCTGTTTACGGCTTCGCTAATCATAGTAGATGACTTATAAATTCGGCACGCCCTTTCTCGCTGCGGCTAAAAAACGTGTGATTGTTGCAGGGTACCTCAAGTCATGGGCGCCAGCGGAGACGTGGGCGGCGGAGGGCGGTGAGGAGGAGGCTGGTAGCCCGTCGTGCCTGGTGGCGGTGGGCCGCGCGATCGACGCGCCGCCCGCGCCCCCCGCCCCGCCGGCGCCACCCGCGCGCCGCTTGCACTACGTCTCGCGGCACGCCACCGACGGCAAGTTCCTGTTCGTTGATCAAAGGCACGTACCAACACTTTTAATAGGCTTATACAATTTAGCCGTCTGAAAA
This sequence comes from Cecropterus lyciades, assembly GCA_002930495.1. Lineage (NCBI taxonomy): Eukaryota > Metazoa > Arthropoda > Insecta > Lepidoptera > Hesperiidae > Cecropterus > Cecropterus lyciades. The sequence continues at coordinate 2,433,471 of MOOZ01000122.1, read as the reverse complement.
AGTTAGCTTAGTTAATTAGCTAGCTAACGACAATAGTTGTAGTTTTGTTTGATTTGAAAAATATTAATAGTGATTTTTTAACCTATCTGTGAATAATTATTAATTAAATAGTTTAAAAAATAGCCGATTAGCCGTTAGCTAATTAGCTGAGCCACGCTAGATCAGCCGGTTAAGCCGCTAGCTAATTAACTAAGCTACTTTAGTTAACCGGTTTAATTAGCTTAGCCAACGGTTAGCTAGCTAATTAATTAAGTTAACATTTCTACCCGGCTTAATTGTACGGCCCTACTTTTTACCTATTATACTATTATATATATTTCATTATATATATTTTTTTTTTCATATCAGTTTTAAATAGGAAAACGAGCATGCAGTCCGACTGATGGTCAGTGGTTGCTGGGAGTTCGCCGATTGACATCTGAACCTTTATATAGAACAGGGGTTCTATCTGTAGTCGATTACAGATTGACTCCCGCCCTGACTGACGCCCCATTGACATTGACTATGCGCTAAGTGGCTCCACCCACCTAAATTTTAAGTCGTGTACATAAGTCCATCGATGACGTTTTAGCTAAAAGCAATTAATTAAAAGTAGATCCTCTCTATCTATAGTTGGGTCTAGCCCCACCCTCCGTCCACTATATACAAATTCTGGATCCGCAAGTGAACACGCTAATGTAGAAAAATGACTAAAATTTCAAGAAAATGATTTAAATTTGATAAGATTGCTTAATTTTATTAATAAAGCTTATATGTTACTAAATATAAGAAAATCGTTACATCTGCTATAAACTCATCATCAGATTAGTTAATTGACATAAGCAATCGGTATTATCGTTGAGGAGGGAGATGAGATTTCGGGAGGTAGATGCAGCGATCAAATGCTCCACGTCGCTGACATAAAAACGCTTGTCACGGCAAAAGACTGATGTAATAATTACTGCAAAAGGTATCGAACGCAGTAACAGGACGCCCGCATTAGATCCCGCACAACCATCCAGTTGCCAATACGCAGATTAATCGATACGATACTAAAAGTAATATGCCTGCTGAAGTTGTAAGGTGGAAGAGCCCGCTTGATGTTTGCACTGTGTACCGTACGTAATACGTAGTCGTTCAGTATAAATGGTTGATTGGAACAATGGGAGTAGAGATGCCAGAGTAAGAAATGTGGACCGATTTTTTAAATGCCGATAAAACCGCGAGGTAATTAGTTCTATAAACAACAGACTGACGGCATTCTCATTAACTATTTTATAATCTGTACGGTTGGGTCGACAGGGTGACGCTCGCGCTGGGCTACCTGCCGCAGGAGCTGCTCGGCACGTCGTTGTACGAGCTGGTGGGTGCGGCGCAGCTCAGCGCGGTCGCACGCACGCACAAGGCCGCACTGTTGCAGCGCGCGCCGCTCCGCACGCCCGCGTACTGCTTCCGACGCAAGGACGGCACCTTCGCCCGGATACAAACGCATTTCAAGCCCTTTCGGTATAAGCGCGCACATGCACGTACACACACGTACACATACATGCATACTCGCACATGCGCGCATGTACCCACACGTATATACACATACATACATGCGCGCATAGATGTAGATATTCAGATCAAATTTTGATACCCGCGTGGCGGAGCGGTCACGGTTGGTATCGGTCTGACATGCAGTGGGTTCCGGGTTCGATTCCCGGTCAGACCAGACATCTAAATGACGAGTTCAGATTCTGTACTGGGTCTGGGTGTTTGTGTATTCGTCTTTATTTGTCCATGGTATCCACGATATAGAAGAAAATCCTAGTGTGAGGCCATGAGTGTAGAAAGTGTATTTTTTTTTATTTAGGTAAAAGAATTCTAAGGACAATTTGTATAGATCTCTTTCCACCGAACTTACATTATATTTACCCCTATACTTCCGCCGATCGTGGTCCGCACAACTTGCGTGCTTCAGTAACCGCTGCGGCGACGTAACCACATAAATCTGTCTTTTGAATTTTTAAATAAACAACTACCTACTTTGCGTCCGCGCGCTAGTATGTTGATAGCTTCTCCGTCATATATTTAATACGAAAATATAAATATATGTGTACAGGAATATACACAAAAACACGCATACGAACGCACGAATTCATAGAAGCCTGGCGGCTTCTATGAATTCAAACTTTAGGTATATTACGTTTTATCCGGTAAGCAATTATTCCATATCACAACTGCTCTGTTCTGACTTACCAGTACTGTAAGTTGTATGTAATTAATTTTAACGAATTACAAAAAAGCAGAAATTACCAGTAATTGGTGGTTGACGGATCCACTAAAACCGTTCGAAATCTATTGTTAAATTACGTAAATCTATTCCAACAGTAACCCGTGGACGAAAGACGTTGAGTGTCTAGTGGCCAACAACACCGTGTTGTGCGACGAGACCGTCGTGGCGACCGAGCCTGAAGACGAATTAGAATACGACATGTATACGAAACAAAGTGAGTTGCACTTAATTTTTATTATAAACTTAAAATAGCCACCGCTCATGATGATATCATAGCTCCTCATGATTAGTGATTACTTGCATCCATAAGCAACTGAGACGTAGGCTTACAATATGATTGGTTTTTGAGGACTGCTACTAATGCTTTTTTACCACTGAGAAATTATTTTAAACCCTTGTTTTATACACTTTATACTCCGTAGAAGTCAGTTATCGTGAGTTTTTAATTTTATCGTGATAAACATTTGAAGGGCATACAAAGAAATATATCAATGAGTTAAACTATCTATTTAGTATTGTAATATAGCTTCTAAGACTTTTAGTAAATAATTTGTTAGTCACGAATATGTGAGTGCCATAAATTTAGAAGCCTTAACCGGCATATTCCATTTTTAGCGTCCTCTTAAACATCTTATGTAATATAAATTTGTTGTAACGGAAAAAATACTAGACAAAGATTATGATTATATAGATAGGGATGTTTTATTCCATGTTATCTGTGCGCCATATTTTGGCCAAATCCAATCACTAGTAGATAGTAGTTACGTAAAAAGAGTAACACATATCCCTACAAACTTTCGCATTTGTAAAATAAGTAAGAGTGGAATTTATACTATGTAAGTATGTACACAGAGTAGTGTTAAATGCAGCCGTTATGGTTTGAAATTTGAGGCAAGGAAGATATTTATACCCGTTCCAATTCATTCCTCAGGGGTAGCAATGCATCTGTAGCCGACGTCAGGTAGTACTTTAAAGTTATCTAGGGTTAATTGCAGATGTCAATGGTCACATACCACCAAATGTACTGCATACCCGTCTCGCACAATGTATATTTCTATAATATATATGTCGGCGGGAGCGACGGGTTTTCACTATGTTCACAATTAAACATGGCGGATCGTTGAAATTATATTCTGAAATATCTTCTTATTCATAATTAAATACTTTAAACACTTTTATAACTGAGTGTACTAGTATATAATTCTACTTGAGTTTTATGATTTGTAAACTTACATAAAATTGACTGTTGCATTAATTGCAGTCAATTAATTCAACAGTCCACCATTCGACTTGCCGCCATGACCGGTACGGTTTTCCCGCCAATTATGAAATTCTTAATTTAAATAAAGTAAGACGTTCTATATTCTATGGTGTGTAAGGAGTATGTATGGCCGAAAGATGGTCGCGAACTAATAAAGTTAGATTTAAAGGCGCTAATAAAAAAAAAAACAATAATATGTATGGCCAGTATGACCACTGGCATATTCGTCTTCAACATAATATCGCTGCTTTGTATGAATAACCGCACAATTCAAAATTCCTTAAATTTAACTTAAAATATAGTTTTATCCTTATTATATTCTTTACAATTTGGTATTCTAATTACAATATGGTAACTGGCCTTTAATTTTTAATTATTTGAACTTCATCCATTAAAAAGATAAAAACAAAGAGCATTGTTATATTTTAGCGAGTTCTCCTGTAAAATTAGCGATTTAGTGTTGTGTTCATTCAAAGCAGCGGTGTATAAGAAATTATAATGAAAACAAGTACCCGATTGCTAAAACTAAAAATGGCACTCGAGTATTTTTTTTTTTAATAATTTGTCTAATTTAGAAGTTTGTGTCAAAAAAGTAACATAAAAGTGTTATAATATATCTTCTTGTCATGGTCTATTTGATACTATGATATTAAAAAGTCGTGCCAGCCCTCCCTATTTTTCCTATTTACAGGCGCCATTTTATTAAATTTGATAACCTTTGTCTCTGCAAAACGATACCAATGAGTATTATGTCATATATCACAATTCGTCAAGCCGTTTGGTTTGGGCTCTAGCTCGTGCTAAAGGAACGGGCAAACATCAATAAGTATGCTCGAAAAACACAGTCAGTTAATTATATAGTTCTTAAATACTCTAATAATTAAAAAAAATGTGTCAGACGGCGGCGAGGCGGAGGCGGAGATGCAGCGTCTGATCGAGTCGCACGTGGAGTCACACAAGATCGGAGCCACGATTGCGGAGGAGGCATTGCGGCGGTCCTCGTCTGACTTTTCACCCGAACTGGCCCCTGAAATTCCCACAAGCGTCTCCGCTGATCTACTGCACGATGCCGTCTTCACGCAACAGGTATAAACTTGTTCTTGATAAGTGCAAGGTAAAACGAGTGAGAGAGTAAGGATCGACCGGGGTGATAATACCGCTACACCTATTTCTAACGTGAAGGGGTTCTTGCACGAGATGGAAGGGTGTGGTTGCCAGTTCACTTTAATATGAGGTGACCATCTGACTGACTTCAGATATAACCTCTATATCAAGTTGGTAACAGATGTCCATGGACAGCAGTGACCACTTGCCATCAGGTGGGCTGCATGCTCATTTGATATTTCAATTTTATCTAAAATAATCGCAAGCGACGAAGCGATCGCTTTAAACTTCAATGATTTGGCATTGCAAGCGTTAAAAACAAATGTATCTGTATGTGTAAACAGTAAATATATATATAGTCGCATATAATATTTAGTATCTATGTATTTGAAAGCGCCGCTCGCATTACCGCCACTGCCATCTCTCTTCAAATTGACTTAGAATGAAGCCTAAGTATAACTTACTCATCGATGATAAACTTTATAATTTAAATAAATAAACATATATAACTCATATAATAA
>MOOZ01000122.1:2411675-2423107 GCA_002930495.1 Cecropterus lyciades | reverse complement strand
TCAAAATGCAGGATGACCGTAGAATATCGAAATGATACTTGCGACATCTAGTGAACATTACGTTTAATTTCTTGAAGAGTCATTTATTCATATAAAATAATGTTAATTGAAGACTCGTTTTATGTAATAATCTTATTTTCCAAACATTTTGAAATATGTCATTTTTCTATTTAATCGACGATATGTAAATTCATTTTTATTTATTGATTGGTGTCAATAACTCATATTTGACAATTTGTGGGTTGGTACATTTTGGCATAACTGGGTCCAATTGTTTAATTTTTAAGAGTGACAATATAAAGTAAGTCGCAGTTGGCACGCCTTGCAGCTGTAGTCTCGCAGGACGAACCGCCAACGCCTACCAACCGGCCTCATGTTGTAAACAATGTTGTTTTGGTTCTTTTTATTATAAGTGTTTATTAGGTGTTTCATTCGTGTTGTTTCATTTACCCTAGTTATGTCCTTAAATCCTTTTATAAGGTTAAAGTAACAAAGGAACAAGCAGTCTAACTTATGGCAAGTGGTCGCTACCGTCCATGAACATCGATGAACGTACTTACACCTTACATAAGAAAGGTGGTAAATTCGACCTCAACAACTACAGACCCATTACTCTGTACCAATATTATCAAAATGTATAGAGAAAGCAATAAACGGGTCGAATATAGAGCTTACCATAAAAATTTATTTATTTATTTATTTATTCATATAGAAAATAAACATAACAGGTAAAGTAAACCTAATGCGTTTATCTTGTTATAGACGCTAATAATTCTCTGGCCGTCCTGCGAAATACAGCAGGCGTCGAATAAAACAAATCTAGGCTGTGATCCCAAACTAGAACACCGTTAAGCAATGTCATAGCGCGAACTAGGGGTGATTCACTCCCTAAAACTAACCTACAGGCAGGTACCGCAAATAATTTGTACCGTGTTGCGCGAATAACCTTCTAAGGGATATTAAGTGATATTAATCCTAACACTGAAGCGTTGCGAAAATGTAACCCAAACACCTGTACTACCTATATTCATGAATAAAGATATTTGTATTTGACTCAGGCGAAATGGGCCCGAAAATGTTTGTCCCATAAATGCGACATAAGCGGTTAAAGGGTTAAAACCCTCGGTACTACTCGACTAAGCGAACTAGACGAACGGGCGGAATGCGGTCTCCTTCCCCGGCCCCGCTCTCGTCCTAGTACCGTTCGCAGCTAAACTCTCGAAGAAATAAATATAGACGAAGACGATTTTCAATGAATTAATATTATTACGTATTGCGCTTCTGTTTTTTTGGTAACAATGTTTCCATATTTAATGTTCAATTGTACGTACCTATTATGCCGCAGTAAAAATGAACAAAAACATTTCACAAAAAATCATTATTGCTATTTTTTTGTCATCATTACTTACGAGTGACGTCATGTTTAACATTCGTCTACTAAGCTTCGTCGGCTAGTACTATATATTGCTTCACAACACTGTAAAATTAGTTAAAATAATACACTGTAGTGAGGCAATATTAATGCAATACCAACCCGACTGTTCAAATGACGGATGCGGACTACATCGGTCATCACAGAGCTAAGAGCTAATTTTTACAGCACATATATGGGGACATCAACTACATATGAGAAAATACATACGATCTTACCGAGCAACTCACAGCATAATAAACAAATCTCAATATTCGTATAATAAATAAACAGTCGCATCTATACTAATATTATAAAGCTGAAGAGTTTGTTTGTTTGTTTGAACGCGCTAATCTCAGGAACTACTGGTCCGATTTGAAAAATTCTTTCTTTCGGTGTTAGATAGCCCATTTATCGAGGAAGGCTATAAGCTATATATCATCACGCTAAGACTAACAGGAGCGGAGCACCAATGAAGAATGTTTCTAAATCGGGGTTTTTTTTCTAATGAGATATAAAATTTCGGTTAATGTATGTCACGTTACATATCTTTTAAACGCGGGTGAAACCGCGAGCTCAGCTAGTAATAAATAAAATCTCGCAAAAGCACGCCAGCAATTTTAAGCCAGTGATTTTTTTGTCAGACAAAACATAATATAATGATTGCTTAGCAGCCTTCGCCTTCAAATTAGCATTCTGTATGTAGCTTTTTAATTAATATAAAGTTCGCTGTATTACAATTTGTATCTTAATAATGATATCACTGATATAATGAGCCTGTTTATTCTGTGACAGTAACAGAAATTTATATTTTCTGTTATATGTTATATTTATATTTTCTGTTCGCCTATGTAACTTATGTTATAGATAAAATATTCACATTAATGAATGAAAAGTAGTTATACTTAAAGGGAACAGTGGCAGGTTCAACGGTTCAATAATAAATGAAATGATACACAGTAATGAGTCCTATCTACTTTATTTTTTAAATTACAGTCGTACATGATTGCGATCTTACAGTATTTATTCAATAAAGAGACGTGAAGCGTTTACCTTCCAGTAACACTGACATACACAAAGTTATAGAATTATGTTTCATTAACATTTATACTTTTCCTTGTAAAAGACGAAGCCTGGAACATAATCTGACATAACCGTTCTTCGTGTAGGGTCATGGTTAAATTTAGTTATTAAATACATAGAACAAGTATAACGACTCGGTATAAATGTATTTATCTAGCTATATTTAGGAGTGTTTGCAAAATTCACATATATAAGATGCATAGTCCAGTAGTGTTTCAGAGTCGTTATTAAGACGATAATTATGTTGTGTTAAGTGCAGAAGTCAACGTTATTTGCAGTAGAATTTATCTATTCCATGATGTCTCCATACTTGTTAGTGGACGATCGGGGCTCCGCCGCCGACCGCGGCCTCGTGACTATCGGAACCGTATTCGTATCCACTCTGAAAAATATATTATTTGTATAAAATATATCAATGCACTTCTACCTAATGAGTGCAAATATTTATTTAATATTTTGTATTTACATTGGTATAGTAAATAACAAATAATCAAATACACCACTATACACATATTAATTTGGAGGGTTTGTGTAAACATAATTAACACCATAGAAGCGGAAGGAGGTACATTCATCTATGGCCTGCCAGTCAGAGTAGGTAAATATACATCCTTCCTACAAGGAATCCCTTCTGGATTTCGGATTAACATGGAAGGAGTTTAATATTGTTTTCTTAGCCGTATCCTTTGAAATATCTTCAGCTTGCACTCAGCTACCTACGCATGCAGTCCTTTACCAAAAAAATATTTATTCTCATTTCCGTATTCAAATTTTTAATAGAATAATAGTAGTTTTATTGTAGTACTTGTAGGGATCCTGCCTAGCGTTGGTGTAATCGCCGCGGTTTTGTCTGCGCAGTTCATCGTAAGAGGATGCCGGCCGGGCCGGGCCCGACGGAGGGGGCCCGCCTAAACCTGTATCAGAGAAATTGCACTTTATCCAATGCCTAGCCACTCACCAATGGTGTAATTTCATATTATTTAATATTCTTAATAAAAAATAAACAAATATGATTATGGTATACTAGTTTATCCTTGGTCATGTTTACCACGGTTATAGTAACCTATATATTAGTCCAGGCCAAACTATCTGTGTGCCTAATTTCCGTGAACACCGACTAGTCGTTTTTGTGCGAAAAAGTAATTAGTCGAAGAAGAACATTCTCTCAAACTTTCACCTTCATAATATTAGGAATAAAAATAGCATAAAACGAGGTCTGGTACAAGATTGATCCAGATTCAGTCAGTATTAAAAAAGGTTAAAAAAAATGTTAAATATTAATACCATCTGACTCGCTGGTGGTCGGTCGGTAAGTATCGTCACTGAAGAGTGGTCTGTCAACATCAAGATCGAGCGAGTTGCCAGGGCCCGCGTCCGAGTAAATGTCGTCGGGCTTCGCGCCCAACATCGGCGGCGCTGGCTGCATCCTCCTTGCCAACAAATAATTGATTAAAATGATTGTGCAATTATTAACTGCTAAACTGTGTTCCAAGAAAAGGATATATCTACTTGTTTTAATGCCTAAATCATGATTTTAGTATCTCTTTTTCTTTTCAAATCAGAATAGCAAATGGGTCTGCAGTTCAACTGATGGTATGTAGTTAGTAACTACTTATGGACATCTACAACCAACCACTGATTAGATTAGAGTTCTATCTGAGGTTGGCCACCGATACTTATGCTGAGGATTATGTTGCCACACCTCAGATAAGAATGTCTTCCTTACCACACCCTTATTATTTTATTATTATTACTCATACTTATTATTATAGGTGTTAACTTAGGCATATAATGTATGATGAAATAATATGAAATAATGAAGGTGGTAGAACTCTTTATGGTTCGACACTGGAAATACCACTGCCACACCTATTTCTGCCCAATAACAGCAGTGTGTTGCGCTGTTGTGTACTGGTTTGAAAGGTGTGGTAAGGGAGACATACTTTTCCGAGGCATTCCATCTTAGTCCTCAGGGGTAGCAATGCATTTGTGGCTAACTTTAGGTGGGACTTTGATCTTACCTAGGGTTGATTACAGATGTCTATGGGCGGCAGTAGGCATCAGGTGAGCTGCATGCTTGTTTGCTACTTCCATACTATAAAAAAAAGAATGCTTTCCAATAAACAAATAATAAAATATTTATACCTTGGTGATATGCTAGAGTCCCTTTTCTCACGAAGTAGTTGCCCTATATAGCTGTTAGGAAGGGCCATGAGTTTCTCAGCACAAGCCCTCTGGTAGGAGAGCTTGCCTAGGAAGTAGCCCACCACCACAGCTAGCGTTACCTTTGGGTACGGACCAAACCGTGGGTTTGGCTTAAGGGTACCTGCAACAGAGTGCCAGTGAGAGAATATTCAATTTGATATTCCAATACTATTTATTAATAAAAAAGTACTTGTATAAAAAGGTAATTGAATCTTGAGTCTCACAACCACTTATGCTCATAGAAGTTCAATGTAAAACTTAGGCATACCAAAAAGTATATTTTTTAAAAATTCATTGGCTCTATGTGTCTATGATCACCATTGATGAATATGAAGACATTGCTACTCATATAGGTTTGCCACATGCATGTTGCTACTTCTGTGGAATAAGTTGCAACACTTTAAGGGAAGAAGAGGAGGAGTGATATAAGGGAGACATATTTATCCTAAGTATTCCAACTTATTACTCAGAAGCAGCAATAATATGTTTGATTTTTACATCAGATATCTTATTTGAGGTTGATTACAGATGTGTATGGACAGCATTATAAGTGTTGTTCCCACTTTCTATCATGTGGCCTGCATGCTCATTTGCTTCCTCAATATTACAAAAAAGAATATATCTCCCTTCAAGGAGAAAAAGTGTTATAAGACAGAAATAGGTATGGTAGCGGTGCTTTTGGAGTCGAACCACAAAGGGATCTACAACCTTCAAACAATAATTTTTTTGCAGTGCAAGTAACGACCCACTGGAAATGGGAATAGGATGTTTTGTCAGATTTATATTATTTGTGAAATACATTTATTTAATGTACTTACATATATGTGGTAACTAATTTACCCCAATTATAACCAATTAGCAGTAATTATGGGATTTATGAGTAAAACAAGCATATATAAGTAAATTCCAATCATTTTCAGGATTTATTGATTTAGTTTGTATTGATGTACAAGCAGTAAAACAAACTTACATGTTAGTACATCGTAATGAGATTTAATTTAAATATAAAACCTAATTCGGTACAGTCACCTATGACAAAATATGAAGAGTTTTGATGACCAAGTTCCATTTTTAGTATGTGATAGTATATTAACAGTATTGACCGAATCTGAACACATCCAACACAACTGAGCTGGCTGACTCCCTAGCAAACATGACGGAAGGACGACTGACCTCTCTGCACGGCGGCGAAGGTGCCGAAACCGAGCAAGGTGCCGAGCGGCAGGGAGCGCTGGAAGAAGCTCTCCGTGTTGCACTCTTTCAGCGTGCGGATCTCCTCCGCCGTGAACTTATACGCGCCCTGCACACCACATCAGTTTTGATCCATCCCTGATCCACTTAGATCAAAACCACAAAAAATAATAATAACAATCATGCAGCGTACGACGTTTATCAAAGCACGTGACTTGCCAGATATAAATGAGCCACAAAAGGATTATGAAATCGTTGTAATTCACACATCATCAGTGATATTTGCAGCCGATCAATAGACCAGTGGACCAAGGAATGTAATCAACACTACGTAATCAACTTAACCTCACCGGCGGAATCGCGATGCCGGGCTGCTGAATTTGTTCGCCAGTCTCCCCGCCGTATTGGAACGAGTCCTGGTCGTTCAACGCCATGATTACTCTTATAATTTTAAAACTTAGAGTTTTGCATTGAACGATAAATGGAAACTGATACAAATAAGCACACAGCTGTAGTATTACTAATATGAATAAATCTTTCACTGACATTGACTGAAGACGACCATATTGACATTATTGAAGTTAACTATAAATTCTACAAAGATAAATAGGTAATACAGCCTATTTCATACCACTATTGAAATATATTTAAATTTTAAGTTTTTCATAAATAGAAAATATAACTACAACAACAAAGTCTCTTAAAACAAGCGTATGTGAATCTGGATTATATTTTATACTCCAAAATAAAATTTTATAATATTTTCTTTAAAATGGCTGTATTATGTAAAAGAAGATAATGATCAGTAAAAAAAACCTACGATTATCCATCCATAATTTATCTGGTTGAAGAAAATGTATCGAATTTGTTTCTTTTCAAAGGTAACCACCAGATTTTTGAGAAAATTTCGTAAAGGCTTAATACGTCTACTAAATCAAATTTACGTACCCTACCTTGAGCGTAGGTACCCTAAAATTTGCGCAGATGCATGCATGCCTGTCTGCATTGAGAAACGGGTATGGGTATAGCCCGTTTTACACGCGCGGCGTCCAGCGTGCGGCTGGCGCGAACACATGAGGCAAATCAATTTAATTTGTTTGGTTAAGAATACAATATATTTAAGCCAAAATTGAACTAGCCATCTCCGTCCGTGCTAGATGTGGCGAGCTTGCAACTACTTCTTGCACCGCATACGCCTTTTGTGCTACGCCAATCTCGCCAATTTACGATGTTATTGCAACTGAGTTATTATCTATTCATGTGACCGGTCTTTATTTTACATACGCATTAAATGACCTAATTGAAATCGGTACCTACTACCACTATTTTATTCCAGCACCTCATAATGACATTTTACTGCATATACGTGACTGTGACCATGACCACGAACCCCATGTAGTCAAATGTCCCACCCAGACGTAGGTATGGACTTATTGAGGATTTACTGAGATTTTATTATTTTTTGTTGTTATTTTAAGGTATTAAATTAAAACTAAACACACGCTTTGTTTCCATGAGCAATATAACTACAAGTTAATTTGATTTATAAAAAAATGTGACTTCAAAGTTTGTTTAATTAATAAAATTCTATATATATAATAGATAATAATCGGTCGTTAAGTGTTGACTGACTAGACATAGGCTTTCCTCAAAAGAGGTAGGTTGCCATTACTTAAGTACATTCAGTTTCTCCATCGTTGGCTATGCGTATTAAAAAATAAATGGCAACTAAAAATAATTTATTACACTAATCGTATATACCTAAACATCTGGTAAGTATTGTTAGTTTCTGAAGTCAATATTTAATGGCAGGTAACAAGAATTTCGATCAAGAAACATTGTAATATTAAATTAACAAAGCACCTTCCATTTATACGACATTATTTTTTATTACAATTTTTCGGTGGATTCTTATCGGCGTAATATTGTCGCATAACGTTCCCAAGGTGGCTCTGTGGCGACAGTCGCCGCAACCGCGCCTCGCACTCTGGGATGAACGAAAGCCGTCCATAACAATGGCCCAGAAATGCCGCCAACGCCACTTTTGGCACCACACCAAAATGCGGACTTTGATTCAGGATCCCTAAAAGAAAACATTCACAGAAGTAAGCAATTGAAAGGAACGTCAACGAAAATTTTAAAGTACAGCGATTGACTCTGTTAAATAAATCTTACTTCTATGAAGTTTTCGTGGCGTCCCTAACAATTCTGTTGAATCGATCGGAATGGAGTAACGTAAAAATTCTCACCGTATTTTATTCCGGCGTAAGTGAGAGTCGCAAACAGGGTGCTAAACGGCAAACAGCGATGGTAAAAACTTTCCTTGTCGCACTCTTCTAGCGCTTTCATCTCTTCCGGGGTGAATTCGTAGTAGCGCTGTAACAAAATATTTCAAAGTTATGTACCTAGCCGCTTTATCTCACCTATACGCGAAGATCGAACAGACGAGTAGCTTACCAAGGGGTGTGTGACGTTGCGCACCGGCGGACATGACTTCTTGTTCCGTGACAACGCATAGCAGCTACAATCCACATCATTCTCGTCTCTGTTTTTATTATTCATTACGAATTTATTCCTACTACAAATTTTTCAACATCATGGAAAGAAGTAATGGAGTATCATTATTATATTTTTTTAAATTTTAAACCTATTTTTTTAAAAACGTTACTTGTCTAATATTATGTAACATGTTGTCATTATTATTGACGTACGTAACGATATTTGTTTTAGATATTAAAAACTTACACTAAACGGGATTTAACCAGTCTGCTTTCAAAAAATTAAAATATCTAGTAAACTACCGTTACTCGAGTTAACATCGATAAGTTTTTCCCTTCATCGACAACATTATTTATTTTAACGTTTCCAGGTAATTTTAATATATGTAATTTATTTATAAAAATGTTACTGTATCCATTACTGGCACAAAAGTACATTGTCATAACAATGATTATCACTGATTATCTTGACGGTTATTTCATGTAAGTACTGAAATATATCAATGTCAAATTCGTAGTCACATTTTCAGGAATTATGCCACAAATTACGTACTTTATTCAGCGTGCACCGCCAATTTAAGGTTGGAAGAAGTAATCGATATAGATTAAAGAAGCCAACATGACTCATTTGCTTCTGAGAATACTCAGTATTTTAGAGTGTGCAGTGAGTCTAACAGCGGTGCGATACGGGGACTACTCGATAGTTCGCATGCCCCAATACGGTGGACAGCATGAGGAAAGCGATCTTGCGCCGGGGGCAGACGACTACGGGGACAGATCACCGGATGCACCAGCGCGCCTTGACTACAAATACGAAGAGGAATCTCATGGTAGAACCTCCGGTGTTACCAATAGTAATCAGTATCATTAATTATCTACGAATAATTATCTTTATAATATTAAACATTTTCAGGGAAATCTGACGATGTGTCTGTGACAGACATTGACGACGAACGAATATGGAACAAGAAAAAACGGAAACCTGTCATCTCCCAGAAAAATCATAATATTGACTTAGATAAGGATAGTTTTGAGGAAGTAGTACCGGAAATTAAAATAAATAATAGAGTTGACAAGCATAGATCTCAATTGCAAAAAAGAAAATTTAAAGGTCATTTAAAACATAATTCAATAGACCAAAGTGATGATTTCGTTAATATAGAAAATAAAGAAGACCGCATAGACGAAGAACATGCAGATAGAACTGATCTTGAAGATTTTGAAGAGGTTCGTCGTCTCAGACATAGTTCAAGCACAAAGAAAAAAGCGAGGCGTAAACCAAGAGATAGAGCTCTACATCAGATGGAAAGGGAAAACGACCAGAAACGTTTACAGTTGGAAGATGAAAACGATTATTTCGATAATAGTAGAGTAATGAATCCTGGCGTGATTATTGAACGACCCAACATGAGCAAGTCAAATAAGAGGAATTATGATTACGATGAGTATTACGATATGAAAAGAGTACAAAATATGAAAAATCGACTACCTGCTCTTTTTCGGAAGACTACGGAAGCGACAGGTAACATTAAGCCTAATTTTTTAACGATATTCTGTTTGTATAAAACCGTATATTGCATAATGATTTTTTGGCTAAAAAGTGATGCATATGTAGACTAAAAGTTTTTCGTTAATTCTAAATTTTAACTCATCAATAGTTATCTTTAAATATTATTTTATATAAGTAGTTTCATATTTCAATAAAAAAACTATACTATACTTATTTTCGTCTATGTACCTATTTGCATACAATAAGACTATAACATTTCTTTACTATAACTGAGTGCATTGTATTTATAGTAAAGAAGTGTAAATGCAGTAGTTATTGTTATTTTACTCTTACATATTACTGTGTTTACAAATATTTTTGAGTGCTAAGGTAACGTACCCAAACCACGTGCCCTATTTTTGTCAAGTTTGACCCCCCTCTCTCTTCTTGGTGACCATCCGTAGTATATAAATAGACTCCCCTCTAGTTTTCACGTAGTAATTTATAAATATAGTTTTCAATATTTTTATGCAAACCGAAAGTTAAAGTTGCGCGCCATATTTGAATATAACTCAAATAAGTGCGAGATTTCCTTAAGGGGATATGGACTAATTGATGAAAACCTAATCCCCACCGCTTCACACTGTGACCATACGTGGTATTTTGAACACCCCTTCTCCCCTAAAATTGTTACGTGGTTAGGGTACATTTCCTAAGTGTAAGAATCATGTCGGGCTTGTGTTAAAAGCTATCCAATTCGACCTATGGCTTTTTTTTTTCTGAAAATTGCGACAACCTATCTTGTTCTTGTTAAGTGAACATTCTCAGTAATATAATTCAACTATAACATTTAACAAAACAAAATTTAATTAAATATTTCCGGGTGACAGTCATTAAGTACACTAAGTCCGAAGCGTGTAAAAATTTCACTCAAGATTAGAGAATGCAATCTCGCGGGATTTGGGCTCATGCGAGATCTCGCGATTTTATGAATATCAATACTGCGAGATCTCCCCAATTACGAGAGTTTTGTGTGTGTTTAATCTTGGAGAGAATCGAATATTTGAATAAGTAAAGAAAAAATAATAAGAATTATAAATAGTATAAAATAAACATTTCTTTTACGAATTTTTCGATATGTTTTTAATTTGTTTGACGACATTGTTTGACGATCATATTTTATTTAAACTTTTAAGTACTAAACTTTCACGAATCCAATCAAATTAGAAATAAAGTAGTTCCTTTGTAAAAAAAAACAGTAAGATGTCAAAAACTGAAATGACTCGTTAACTTAGTTGAGTTGACTATTAAACCGAGATATTATTAACAAATAAACTAACTACCTACAAAACTACGAAAATTGTAGCTAATCAGAGATTTATTAGAATTTAAAGATTAATTATCAAAATATAGAATCAACGCAACACATCTATAGATATAAATATTTTATACTAATATATAAAGTTAGACAGTGTATGTTTGTGTGTCATTTTGTTAAGCAAGAACCACTCGTACGATTTACATGAAATGTGTGAATGTAGCTTATTTGTCCTTT
>MOOZ01000122.1:2362821-2384725 GCA_002930495.1 Cecropterus lyciades | reverse complement strand
TACGTAAATTTAGGTACAAATAAACAAAAGCGAATAGTAAAAAAGAGCCATGTGTAAGTGTTCATATTTCCATGATTTGTAAATGTTCCCAGTAAGGCCTATGTACCCTAGCAAGGGCAATCATCGTCAAAGGAAATCGTGTTTTTTTTTTCTTTAGTACCATAACCAATCCTTATATGACAATTTACAGTAAAAATAAGACAATACGTTATTTACATTAAAAAATACCTTTTCCTGTGTGTGCGAATTACAATTTTAACGTCGACGACCGAAGTCTGAGGACCCCAATTTATACAATATAGACGCGAGCAACTCGCCACTGCATCGGTGTCCTTAAGTTTGACGAAGCTTATTGTGATAGGAAGAAATTTGTCATTACCTACATGACTTTTTTATAGTTAGCCTTCACAGGAACATGGCCTTCCCTATTACACTCACCTTAGGTAATATCTCTGTACCTATTTATGGTTGTAGTATGATTACAGTTTAAATAAGTAAAAATAATGAATGTAAAGAAATAATACCAAAATTCTACATTTCGTATGTGATAGGATAAATTATTATTATGCATTAGACCTATAAATTGTTAGGGCAATGATTGCTTTTAAAATAATTTGTTAACATAGGATTTTTTGCTAAATTAAATAAATTCCCAAGCTACGCCCCCTTGAACAAGGATTAAGATAAGTATCGGAAGTTCTTTAAACAAATCTTAGTAAAAGTGGCTTGCTGATTTTATAATAGTCCCTTTTTTTGTATCTCGAGCCATAAGCAAGACAAATTTTGCCTCACACGTCGGCTTGAGTCAACACTGTGACCGTTACGACTTCCGTTGCTAAATAACTATAGACTAATAAGATAAAGACTCGTTTTCGTTCTTGTATGATATTTATTAAGTACTTCTTGTATTATTAAGGTGTCAAATCTAGTACGTGGGCATTTATTCCCGATATAAAATGATGTTTGTACCGATCGATAGTTTAAAATTAATGCATTTGTAGGTCAGGAAAAGGGTTTGAACTGTAGTGGAAGTCGTAGATTCCGAATTTTTATAATCCGTGTTATAAAATTATATTGACTTATCCTAATTAATAGCAAAGAAATAATTATTGAAATCCATAATTTGTATTTTTTTATATTTTTTTAACTTGTTTGACATTCTATGTATTATTATTAATATTTTTTACGTGAATATTGTATAATTGTGAATATTGTATAATTGTAGGAATTGTTAAAATACATAAATATTTAATTTATTTAATTAATGCATGATGTAATTACCTATAAGTGTAAGAACAATTAGAATGTATCCAATAATTATCTTCTGTTAAATCTGTGATTGTAAACATTGTTTCTTATGTTGGTGATCCAATAAATAAATAAATAAAAGATATGAGCTTATAAGCTGAGCACACGTACCTAAGTGTAATTGTCCTGTCATTACTCCTGTAATTGCCCAATTATGTAGAATCTAAAATTACCATATGACGTTTATATATTCTCATAAATTATGGACCAGAATGTACTTTATGCTGCTAAATGCCGAATTAGTCACAAGGAGCTTTCATCGTTGAAATTAAAGGCAGGAAATTTACTCGTACATAGCTTTGCTATTTTATCCATAATCCGATGACAAAAGTATATTATTAACTAGGAACTAGCTAGAATAAAAAAATAGAAGGTAAGAAATTTTCATGTATGTAATAAAAAAAATATAGGTGAATGAATAATAAAAACGGTAACTAAATACAAACTCCATGTGAAATATTGAGAGTCAAAGACAAAGAGAGGTGCAAGTGATTTTATGTATACTAATAATACTGATATAAAAATGAGATAGTGTGTGTCGGCGTATCTGTGTGTAACTCAATCACGCAAGAACCACTGGTCCGATTTACATGAAATTTTGCATGGATGTAGCTTATTTAACTGGCCAGTCTTTTAATTTCTATATTCTTCACTATTTAAAGATGGCGACTATTTTAGGAACATCTCACCCTATCAGACTTTCATATTTTCATTTTAAACAAAATGAGACTAAAAATATACGGCATATATGAGGTTAAACATTTAATTTTCTATCCGGAAGGTCCTTATCACTTTTCATGTACCTACCTTCAACGGTAGATACGTAACGTACATAGTTGTAGATACGTATGTCTAGTAGGTATGTATCCTATATTAACCGCATAGAGGGAAGTTAACCGAGGGTAGGAACCATACAACGTTGAAGAATAATTTGAATAACTCATTGATTTTCATCTTTGGGAAAATTCTACCTATATTAGGAGTGGTAAAAATAAAAATAAGTAATAGTTTAAAAGATTAACTAAAAACCACGCTTTTGTAACTAACAACTGAAAAATCGAAATTAATCTTCTATAAATAAAAAAAAATAGAGCAATAAGAAAAAAAGGTTTTTATCGTAATAATGCGTGGGGTGTTTTCGTACCTACATATATTCGGATTTATTTCAACATTAAAATTCTTTGTACGATGACCAATCCATTTGATAAAATGAAAGTGGCGAATATGGTAAGTACCTCTTACAAAATTAAATTTCAAAAAGGCTATCAAACGTCTTTAGTTTGTTAGTTTACTTAGTTACCGGCATAATTACCTACTTTATAAATTGCTAGAATAGCTTTGATAGCTTTTCTCTCGCTATACCTTATAAAAAACGATTTAATGTCATTACGATCCTATTAACAAAAATGGATTTAATTAAACATAACAGAACGCGGAGATGTGCAATAATTTCCTACAAAACTGAAAACAAACTTTTTTTAAGGTGGTAGAGGTTTTTGTGGTTCGACACCAGAAGCACCACCGCCACACCTATTTCTGCCTAATAACAGCAGAGTAATGCGCTGTTGTATTCTGTTCTGAAGGGTGTGGTAAGGGAGACATGCTTTTCCGAGGCATTCCATCTTAGTCCTCAGGGGTAGCAACGCATCTGAAGCTAATTTTGGGTGAGAGTTTGATCTTATCTAGGGTTGATTACAGATGTCCATGGGCGGCAGTAGCTACTTACCATCAGGTGGGCTGCATACCCGTTTGCTACTTCCATTTTTTTTTAATATCTCAACGAAATATTAAAAGATGCCCGCCAACTATAATCGTTCTTTGGAGACGTTAAGCGACTGTACCTAATGCGCACTTTATTAGGTATTTTTTTCCATCTCAGTTTTAAAATATTTTGAATCTTTATCATCAGGATGACACCTTAATAGATTATCGTGATATTGAGATTGTCCAACGGTACAGTCTTAGTTGCATAAAAGGCAAATAGGTAATAAAACCTACTCGTATATACTTAGATGTTTTCTTTCACACAAAAAAACCGTAAAACAGCTGAATCTATTTTAATGTAATATACGTACGACATTTTTGAATAATTATAACACCGATGTTTTGCTGTCAAAATATTCTATTAAAATAATTATTTTATCTCGATTTCACAGAAATGTATCAAAACATAATTAACATAACTTTGACGTAACGTAGGTACATAAAGTAATAAATAAATCGTTAAAATCCCGGGATTATTGTCTTTATGTAGACACACCAATTTATGAATAGGTATATTTTTTAGTCATTTAGTATTTGCAACTACGAGAGTGCTGAAATATGTACCTGACAAGCCAATCTTATAGCTCTTCTAAAGTGAATCACCACAGTCGCGTAAATAAATAATACTCATAGTATTTTCTTAAGGTAGGTAGATAGGTACTACAAGATCAACCTTTCTATCGTATCGTATCGTATAATGGCCTTATTCAATATTTAATATTATAACGTACCTACTAGGTACACGCAAACATAACAAAGAATGCAGTATTACTCGCTAAGTAGATAAGTATCTATGCTAAGCCATCTGTTGGTTCGAACGTCGTGTTAATGTAGAGACACAGAAGGTGTTCCAATATAATCGTCAGGGGTAGCAACATAGCTCTGGTCGATTCTAGTTAGGATTTTAGTTATATATACTCGTAATTGAGATAAATTACCCATGGGTGATTGATCGAACTATCGGTTGGGTTGTTAATTCAATTTTATTATAGGTATCAAAAACAATTTGGTTTTTCATGTTCGTATGTTGATCGGCTGATAGGTTTATAAATTATGGTTTTATTTTTTATAAAAAAACGCTGGTACCTATCTAGATACCAATACTTAAAGTTAGATTTTTACATATAAGTAGGTATTACCTGATAAAACGAATCCAAACGAAGACGTTGGTAGAGTTAAATAAGTAGCTAAGTTAATTAAAATTATACTCTTTTGTATCCATGTTTCGGGATGAGCTGCGGTGGTAGCGACAATATTGTTAGTCATGCAGGACAAAGGGTGCAGGAGGACAAGTTCGGAAAGGGTGGGAATTACTAGGGAAGTAATGTGAGCGTCGGCCGAGCTCCGCCCTCGGCCATGCTCTGGGCGTATTGCGCTCCACTTAGCGGAGTCGTACCTGCCAGAGAGAGATGACGGTATTCGCGGCCGGGCCATCGAAGCGAGACGTGATCTCGCGCGTGGAGGGCGGGGCGCCACGTTACATCACCGGTATCGCCCACGATCCCGCTCATTCGCCTCTCGTTTAGCGTCCGCTATGTAAACGGGTCTTGTTGTGAATCTAAACAAAATCAGTCAGTCGTAGTTTTGTTGCCGTAAGAGCAGCGCGTCGAGGATTCCGCGCTCGGGTTTTTATCATGTTGTGTTAGTGTTCACATCGTCACGATGCACGCGTTATTTGGTGAACAGAGTCCTTATGCGTACCGAAGCGGGGCCACAGGAGGCTATTCGACAGGTGTAACACCTTATGCCTACGAGCAATATCGTTACGGCTACGGAGCCCCGTATCTGCACCCGCATCAGCAGCATGTCGGCACCCCGAAAGACATGGTCAAACCTCCTTATTCCTACATAGCCCTTATAGCAATGGCTATACAAAACGCACCTGATCGTCGAATTACGCTCAATGGTATCTATCAATTTATTATGGAGCGTTTTCCATATTATAGAGAGAACAAGCAAGGCTGGCAAAACTCTATCAGGCATAATTTGAGTTTAAACGAGTGTTTCGTTAAAGTAGCAAGAGATGATAAAAAACCGGGCAAAGGAAGTTACTGGACTCTCGATCCCGATTCTTACAACATGTTCGATAACGGTTCATATTTGCGACGGCGTCGTCGATTTAAGAAAAAAGACGCATTAAAAGAAAAGGAGGAGGCATTGAAACGTCAACAGCAATTACAGCAGGCGCAGGAGGCGCTGGCGGCACAGGAGGCGCTTAGTGCGGCCGACGCTCTCGGACAGGCGCGAGATGTCAAGCCCGACGTCAAACCCCGCATTTTTGAGTGTAGACCAAAGCGAGAACCAGGCGCGGATTGCGCCCGATATGATAAGCCCTCAGATACCCTCGATGAATTTAGCGAACCAAGACTTCCACCATCAGCCGTTTATTGTACACCTCAACCATATTCATTGGCCGCCGAAGAATTCAGAGCGGCCACTTCAGGATGGTATGCCGCACCCGAGCCACCCGCCGAACAATTACCGCCTGCTTTTCGAGATCTCTTCGAACCACCGAGTTGTCAACTTGCCGGTTTCCGTGGTTCACCCGCCCCCGATGTGTACCGCTCGTCGCCGCCGCCACATCACCATTACCGCACGCCGGCTCCCTCCTACTACCATCATCAAGCGTGCGTGGCCGCCGCGCCAGCTCCTGCTCACAAGTCATACTGAGACAACATTCTTAGGTGAGTTTTACTTTTGGTGTTTCGCTGCTAGCGCATTGCGATCTGTTTAGCGCCCGCGATTGACGCTGTGCGTGCTGCGCTCCAGTTCCACCCCTGCGGCCAAGGGGTGAAACCGGTAGGCGTCGGAGCAGTTCGTGACGTGTTGTGGTTGCAGGAGGCCGGTATCACACGGCGCCGAACGGATTTAGCCGCCCGCGTCAGTTCCAGAGCGGATAAATATAGCGCAGTAGCCGGAGATGCCGTGGAGGCAAGTGGCGGCGCGTCGATAACCACTGTTTACAGATCGGCGGCCGACCCTGCCGCCTCCCGCTCCGTTCGCACCTATAGGTATGTCGAAACTCCACATGTGTTAGAAACCGTCTGTAACAATGGGTGCTGATGGTGTAAGGGTGTGCGTGCTCAATTGCATAGGTGTGCGTACGTTCGTCGTCAGCTCGACGTCTAGCCGGCTGAAATCTGTTATACGGAAGCTACAGACGGTTGTTTTGATTAGTTCTGGACATACATTATCCAAAGAACGCAAGGCCGATTTTATCTTCAACTTATACCTACTTTTAGTACTTACAATTTCTGAAATAAATATAGGTTATATAAAGCACATAATAATTTCCTCCGAAATTTGGTAATGGGTATTTGAGGCACCGTTCTAGTTCAATAAAACAAAATTTACTAAATGGACTAAGTTATTAAAAAAAACGTAACTAAATACAGAATACACTTTTATACTATCTTTAATTTTAGACTAATGTAATTTTATCAATATTAAAATATATTTAAGTACTCGTCCATACGAAAGTATCTACTCCACTTATTTTTGAACCGGCGTTTACTTAGGTAATATTGAATTATTTCTACCCAAAGGGGTATGTACCTACCATGATGCGTAATATAAAATAAAGATTTTATATTACGCATCATGGTACAAACAAATCAAAAGAAAATTTGTGACAGTTTCCTTGTTTCAACCGTTGGACCTTTCTTTTGACTACTTAGTTGCTATCAATTGCATCATTTCAGTGCAGTAAAATTTTGCATCATGTAAATCATATTACAGATTTTCTTCAGATTCCATCTTTGAGATAACTTTTTGTTATATAATAATAATAATAAAATAATCAATTTTATTAAAAAAAATCCATGACCATTAATTTGCTTTAATCGTAATTTCTATCAAATAGAATTTATTAAACAAATATAGCTTAATATTATAATTATATTAATATTTATTTGTCATATCTCTTGATTTTATTTCGTATTAACAGAGTTTGTATTCCGAAATAACAATTCGGCGCAACTATCCACTTCTCTGTTAAGTTTGACTATTTTGTATCAATCAATCTATGCATTCACGGCCCTTTCGGCACACTGAATATTAGTATACCTTTAATCCGATTTCTGCCTTCTAATGTTTGTAACGCAAATTTTGTACAAATTTTTATTAATTTGTAATAATACATTTCTGTTTTTCACGTGTTAGCAAATAAATACTGAGAGAAAACACTTTAAGACGTTTCCGTCTTTGGACCAATCCAATCACAGAACTCTGTCCTTATCAGATGATGTCAGAGGTCGTTAAACACTCCACGATGCTCCTCAAGAAAGCGCGAAGTGAAAGAGTTTTTAACTTGACATGTCATTTACTAAGTTAATACATATAAACAGAAAAAATGTAACGTCAACTCTCATACGTTGATAAAGAAGTTTCACTTTAAAACTTTATTAAAAATATAAAAAATGACAAACCCGACATATGTCATGTATAATTTGACTTTTATAGGCAATTTTATTATCATTAATTCAAATAGAACAGAACCTATCTACGTAATAGATTGGCAGAATTATCAAATTCCATTGACATTTATAAATAAATATAAATATACTTAAATTTTGTACAGTCTAATTTGTTGTCAATGTTATTTTAATATTGAGATAAGTAAAATTCAATTAGGCTTTTCTACCAAAATTCAGTATCTAACAGAAATCTTCTACCTAATTAATATATCTTTATATTAAATATGAACAGGCACCAAAAAGTAAAACTTGTCAACAATTGTGTGTTAAAGATAAAATATTATTGTTTACAAAGTCTTGGGAGTCTTGGAAGTGATAAAAACTATTCAGTTGCTTGTTGGTTCTGGTTAACGTCAGTCAGGAATGAACAGTGCTGACCATCTGGTGACCAAGTGCCGTGCGCGCGCATCGGGGGCCTCCTTGAATTAACATATTGTTTTTGAATACGTAAAAATCGTAGTCTATTGATGTAAAGACACCCAAGATTCTTTTTATATATTTAACGGACGATTTAGGTATGGGAAGAAAAATGTAAGAAAACATAGGTAGCAATTATTACATATTATAAAGAGCTTTCGCGGATATCGATCTCATTCTGAAACGACATTGCTTGGTTTTAATCGCGTTGCCTGGTTTTATGAATATCCATGTTCAAGGCGGTTTTGTTTTGACCGACCTAAAGTTACACTTATCAAAGTTTTTTTTGTGACTCTCTAATGGATCCCAAATCCATAAGTGGGTCATAAGGGTCGTATAGCCCCAGTAAATAAGAAACATGTAAATTTCGAAAATATGACAACATATTCCCTATTAATACATGTCTCTTACAGGCACTTAATTATGAACCTATTTAAATGACACTTAATTACGAAAATGACTAAAAGACGTAGAGATTTAATATTTGTAACATATTAAAATTGGCATTCCTATAACAAGTGTCTCTGATTACTTGCCAGGAAGCCCCGACTACTAGTTACCTGTGAATAACCAGTGAAAGCCAGGGAGTGGTTAAATATATTTTCAGAATAAGGGTCGATAAAAAAACATTAGACTAAAAGCATCGGATTTGTACCGCAAAACGTATTGCGTCCTAGTATAGATGCTATAGATGATGATTGTCAAATGTACACATCAAAACAACATGCCCAAATATATTTTAGATTTTCAGGTCCAGTTAAAAAACTTGAAACGTCCTTAGATCGAAGTAACAGTTTTATGGAACAGTTTTGTGGTAAAGTAAAAAAAAAAACAAATAATTAGTATGTAAAACAAATGTTCACTTTTGTTGACCAATGAAAAATAACAGTTCAATATAAACCTTAATAGTTGAGTTTAAAAATATATATTTTAGTATTTATACTTACTCAAAATAGGGTCTTGTGAATGGTCCTGGGTAAATTAATAAAACCGTTTATACAAGCATAGTCTATGCCTGCTCAATCGGAATACTTAAAAGTATCATATGCCCAAACAAGGTCAGTTTTATTGCTCAGATTCTTACCACCTCGTCATGATTGTTCCAATATCATATTGACTGATTACCTGACGTTTTCGTAGACGGGTCTCATATCCAGTTTCTCGACATTAATGTGTCTGCGACCCTGAGGGGAGGCGTAGCCAGAATACTATGACTATCTTGAGAATGCCTTAAATTTTTAATATGTTACGGGTACTCACGATATGTGGATTTTTGAATGACTTTTTGCCGATATTTCGACCCAGTTACATGGATCGTGGTCACGGCGGCAAACAGTTTCACCAATCCATGAAACAGGGTCAAAATATCTACAAAAGAATTTGAAAAATCCGCATATCGTGAGAACCCGTAACATACCCATTAAAATTAATAAATTTCGCAATAATATTATTCCTTAAAGTTTTAAAGTAATGCGAACTCCAGTTGAAAGTTGAGCGTGAAATTTGGATTAATGTACCCACTTGGTCTTTTTAATATTGTTTGTTCATAATATCATAATTATATACTTTGTTCAAAATTTAAATTTGTAACTAATCGCCCTGTCGTAACGATAAGTTTCTTTACCCCGTTTTTTATAAGAATCGGTCTTATGTTGCTATAGTAACAAAACTTTTCTGTC
Organism: Cecropterus lyciades; assembly: GCA_002930495.1. Lineage (NCBI taxonomy): Eukaryota > Metazoa > Arthropoda > Insecta > Lepidoptera > Hesperiidae > Cecropterus > Cecropterus lyciades. Next base: position 2,375,082 of record MOOZ01000122.1, on the reverse strand, counting down.
CAGCGCTTCGAGCAGACTCGCCTCTTTCTCAGCGTTGAGGTATTCTGGAAATCAGCAAGATGTTAGATTGTACCAGATTTCAGTGTAGGTACTTATTGCTCACAAAATTTTCAGCTTCAATGTTGGCTTTCCATGGGACATAATAAATTATCCGTAATTTTAATTGCGTAAGACGTAAAAAAGCCGGTTAATAATAAAATTTCACCAAAGTAGCAATTTGAAATACAAATCTCTATACCTTTACGTGTAAATTTGAGTTCTATATTATATACTCTACCTACGTATACTTGATATATACTATATGTATTCTTGATTTATATGCATGCATCATTATATAAAAAAATGTTTTTAGGAATACAGAAATGTCTTTTGACAGCGTTTAATTAACTATATATTGTAAATGACTACAAAATATACTAACATTAGTGTTGTTACTGATGGAAAAAATAATCTTTCTTAATGCTAAACTATAAAATTGCATGTTTCAATGTAAAGAGTAGACTAATCACAATGCAATCCATTGCCTATCCTATATTGAAAATTATCTGCGACACGAATTTTACAGTTATTTAGTCCATTAAATATTAATAACGAATTACAGAATAGTTAACCCAACTTCCCAACGAAGTATTTTATTATTGTTTTAAGTTTATAAGGCACATTGTCTATTTACTCTACAGCTGCAGTCGCGGTTTGCTCGAATAAATAAACTCATGATGATGTTTTCGTTCTTATTAATATAGTATAAAGTTACAGTATCTATTTTTTAAACTAATCAGCCTTGCTTATCGCATTTCAATTCCGAAGAACTTTTAATGACGTTACATTTTTAGCGACATTTATTGTTTACCTATATTTACTTATATATACTATATATCTCTGTATATTATATATAAATGTAAATTGCATGAATATTCAATTTATGGATATCATAGAGTCCGAACAATTAATTAGATCAATAGTGTGAGTAAGTTTCCTTATCATATTATGCGATGGCCGTTTCTATTAATTATATTATAGGCTCTAGTTTATTCTCGGTTTTAACGAATGACTATTAATTAAATACTGTTGTACGTAGGTCTTCAGAAATGTAAGGTTTTACCAATAATCATTATAAATCATTAATTATAAATCGAAACTATAAATTTAATCGTTAGTTACAGCGTCGCAGTGCTCGAAATTCAACCGTAATTAAACTTAATTAAAAACGTAATCTATACTAATAAGTATATAAATATACTGGTGTGTGTCTGTCTCACGACTCTCACTCAATCACGCAAGAAGTAGCCCGATTTACATGAAATTTTACAAGGATGGAACTATTTTGATTTCGATATTTTGCACTATTTAAAAATGACGACTATTACTTGATTATATGACTTTATGACCCGTAGCAAAGCACGAGTACTTCCAGAAGACATTAATAAAAACTAGATGTTCACCGATGTGTCTCATGAATAGTTCTCGTTTTCAATGGCTTATTTTAGTGATAGATAAATAGAAAACAATTTTCATGTAGTCAAAAGTTACATATATTATGTAATTTTTCGTTTGCGCATTAATTTTAAAATAATTTGAATAACACTCATTAAGGAAATGAGGTTTAAGGGACAATCTAAATTTGAAACCAGTAACGCGGTTTTTAACACAGACATCTGATGGACATTGTGTGCTTAAATTGTCAGTATATCAACAAATTATGTTTTATTTTACTTAATTTTGATATAAATATTTTTAATACGTAAATATTATCTTTCTGCACTTCTCATCTAAATAAACTTTTATTCCTAAATTTAACACTCCTCTATGCGCGCCGTATTCGTTAAAGACGATCGGAATTCGCTTCACATATTAATAAATAGATTTGTAAAAGCCATTTTTTATTTTTTCACATATACGTCATTTGGTAATGCTATGTGATAAGCTATATAAGTGTCGTAACATACTTGTTTTTTTTTAATATTTTATGTTTTTGTCGTAGGTAAGACGAAGCAAGAAGACACCGGGTGGCAGCGCGCAGGATCCACGCGAAAATGTCGTATAATTATGCTTATTTATTATACGGATAAATGAGTTATAACGAACTTTATGACCAGTGAAACGCGCGGTTCAGTATGAACAGCTTTTATTTATAAATTACAGCTATAGAATATTTCTAGGAAACTGAACATGTTGTATCTTAATCATAGAACCCGAAGACTTATTTTAGCATGTACGCCCGTTCATTCACTAGTAGACTTATTTGTATAGTTAAGACGACTTCCGAAGTGGTTTGTTTCGGTTTTATGTGAGAATCTGCGTTTATGGGATTGGTGTATAGATGATTTATAGCGTGTTTGACGATTGAACCTACTTAATGGCGTTGTAGACAAGTATAGCATTTAACGTACATAATAAAATAGATTTTTACGCTATTTCTCTACATCACGATATAAAATCGAGATTTTAAATAGATCTCCGTTTTCTTGTTACGGTTCTCGCACCAACGTCGTATAAAAAATAAATTTACAATATGTAAAAAATAGGAAATGAGTTTAATGAAGTAAATATCGACTCTTAGATGAATGCTTAATTAGAATTAGAACATTATTTAATACATTTTTATTCTAGTCTTTCGGTTGATAAAGCTATCAGTTAGTGATTGTGATGTTGAACAAGCCAATGATACTGGCTTTTGTTTAATATTTTGTAGTTAGAGTGGCTTAAGGAGGATGATTGAGGTCTTGAAGTATTTTGTTCGAATTTTGTATTGTAATGACATATATTATTATTGGTATTAGAAATCATTACATATAGTTAAATATTACGATATGAGAATGTAGTCAAGTCATAAAATTTTAATGTATATAAGTAGTGATAGCTGTAGCAGGTATTATAATAAAACATTTAATATAGGTAGAGATGTAACACTATTCGTATTATTTGAAGTAAACGATTTCAAAAACCGGACAATTCTACCTACTTTGACCTAGTTTATATTTGATTGTCTGAAATGGATGCTCTTACATATCTATAGATTTTATTTGTAATAATGTATAAAATATTGGATTATACTTTCTTATATGCTATTGATATTATTTGTGAGTCTTTTGCTAATGATTTTCCTGAATTTAAGAAAGAAATGTATTTAAAATGCAATATTTTGCTGTTTGCTGCTTTTCCTGTTCTTGATAGTAAAGTAAACTATCTATTCCTGTACTATCAAAATTGTAGAAAATATATACAAATTTCTGTCTGAATATCTCACAATAAATCATTTAATATACATGTTTGCGTGTATAAATACGCAAAGCTGATAACCATTCATGTATATTATTTCTTAATATCACTATTGCAAACAGTAGGTACTGTCTCTTCCTCTTTCACTATTGGTAAAATGATTAAACTGTGTTAGTTACGCATTGTAATGTACCTACTCTTAAACCAGAATATGTTACATCGAAATGAAGCATTGTTATGTTTTGTTAAATAATTATTTTAATTCTGTACGGAGAGCTCAAAAGAGCCGTAAATTATTATTATTCGGTCTGTTCTCAGTAGATATAATACGGTGATGTAAAAATATATACCTTATTTTAAATTAATACCAATTTGTCCACGAGAATAAAATCGTTGTGTAAATACAAAATTTGTTGTTATTTACATTCATGAATTTTTCAGTCATTTCAGTGTTGATAAATTAATGACAAGTATCCGAATTGAAACATATCTTTAGAATTATCTAATGATTTATAGTATTTGATACATAAATTTTACATAAACATTAGGGTACACTTTGTTTGTTATTCTGCCGGAATAGTCTATTATTATTTTCTACATCGGGTTGAAAAACAGCATCATGAGGCGGTGATTTGTTACGGTTGATACTACGGTTATAATAACCGATAAATCTACATAATCTCATTTGCGACCTTGCTTATCGGAATACACAAGAGTAACATCTCACACAGCTCGTACCTACATTATTATTTGTACGTACACTACGTACGTACAAATAATAACATTATTTATTATTACATAATTGTTTACATAATTACCTAAAAACACCTTGTTCTTAGTACAAGTTTATTACGTTTCTTCAAAACGATTACCGTATACATTTTCGGACGTTTTTTACCGTTTACTTTGCAAGGAATAGTCCAAAAACGTAAACATGGAATGTACATTTCAATGTATGAAAACAGCATCGCACATTAAATTCGCATCTAGGGCAAATGTAACATCATTATTTTTCATCATATTTTTTTTATTAAGAAATTTGCTTAATATAAATATTATGTCTCGAAATTTTACCGCAATGCTTTATTTTTAATTTATTTTACTTGTTTTTTTTTTGGCATTTTTGTACAAAACAACAAATAATTTGTGCAAGACTTAGGTACCCTAGGTAGGTAAACTTATCATCAACCCATTATTGTCCCACTGCTGAGCACAGGTGTTCTCTCAGAGTAAGAGAGGCCATAGTCCACCACGCTGGCCAAGTGCAAATAGGAAGAATCCACACACTTTTGAAAACTCTATTTTTTTTAAATAACTCTCAAGTGTGCAGGTGGCCTCACGATATTTTCCTTCACCGTAAAGTAGTGATAATCAATTTCTATTACGTACATCATTTTCACTTCAACGGTGGAATTATTTTCAAACGGCGGAAAGTAAATTACTTATAACTGATAATTTTATTGTTACAATACTAAAAATCTACAAGTATTTTTTAAGTCATGATGATTTCGATGTTAATAATTGTAGAAATCATTAAATATTTTTCATTGAATATAGTGGCACTCCACGTTTCATTTAGAACTTGCATTTTGATGCTAACTAAAAAATTCAAGTGTCGATTCAAGGAGCCGTACTTGCTCGTTTTATGTTCGTAAACTCACCAGATTTCAAGAGCCTCACTGTAAGCTCTATCGTAAGTCAGTGAGGAACAAAATATCTTTGACAAGGATCTATTTACGTTGGTATGTTTATACCTTTAGCCGGGTCAAGAGGATTTCTGCCGTTTAGTGCTGTATTCTTCAGTTTGACGGCTGCCACCCACTAAATGATTGTCATCCAGTTTTTATCCTACAGTTTTTGTCCCTGTAAATAAAATTTATAATTTAAAATATTCTTAATTTAATACAAACATAATTCAAGTACTTCACAAATACGTAGAACTTATTAGATGAGTGTTATCAGAGCACGATTTTAGAGCTTTGCAGAAAGTGCATAATTCATTGCCATTTTTTTAACTTTTGTGTGCACGTTCGAATAAAGATGAACATGTAGATAAGTGTAAAGAGTGAGTAATGTTATATCCTTCGCCATCCGCATGCAAACCGTGTTCACCAAGTGCTGATCTCTGACCTACATGAAATAAGATGTGGTTGTCGGGTCTTGAAGTTTTATCACTAAAATTTTTGAAAAAGACCATTAGTATTCACTGACGACCCACGTGGTGGAGCAGTTACCATACCGGTCTCACAAGTAGTGGGTTCCGGGTTCGATACCCGGCAAGACAGACATCTGAATGTTGAGTTTAGATTTCTGTTCTGGGTGTGGGTGTTTGTATATTCGTATTTGTGTGTCCATGGCACCCACGACACAGGAGAAAATCCTAGTGTGGGGCTATGAGTGTAGAAAGCGTTTATTCACTATTATACATTAAACATCTGCAAACCACAAACCACGACCACATAAACATAGTACATCTAATCTATTCGAGATAATTTAAAGAATGAGTTCCAATATATTTACCACTCCTATAATTTGTTGTATAATATGAAATAGTAAACGAGCATGCAGTCCACGTGATTGGAAGTGGCCACTGAACCCTAAGGACGTCTGTACAATCCCAGATAATATTTCTTACCTTAGGTACACATTGCTAAACCTTAAAACTAAGTTGGAACGACGCGGATAAGGTCCTATTTATGCTTAACACCGCTGATATTAAGCAGATACAGAACTGGCCGTGGTGCCTTCGAAATCGAACCACAAAGGGTTAGTTAAAACGTTTGAAGAATAAATTGACTGAATTATTAAAAGCAAGACAAAAATCAAAATATTAGGACATTCAATACCGCTACATATCACACACATTGAGAACTATTGATATATTTTTAAACAAAAATCCCAGATATATGTCATGAGTATACAATTTAAAGTTCAAACTCTGGAATTCCAAAAATGATCAATCACGGGAGGATATTTATCGTCGACGACATTTCGGAACACACAAGGCGCTTGCGACCATTAATAAAGATTTTCAGTGCACAAGCGCGCGACATTTCAACGTTCATTGTGGAAGGTAAGGGGTGCTTGTTTTGGCACACTACTCATCTGTATCGGTCATTGAACCAGTGGTCAGTGTTTATTGTTTTTCTACCACGCCCATGTTGATATTGGCACAAATTCTATTTATTTAAAATGTTAACTCTTATGCAAGCAGGTAAGTGTACATAGCAACAGCCGAATATATTAGCAAACAAATATTGTAATTACTACTACCACTCTGACGTCTATTAGATGTTCATGGATACTTGTATATAGCTTTGGTGTTTTGTATCTACTCTATTTATACACACAATTTATTTATCTACACAATGTATAATGTTGTGTTGTATTTTTATATGATATAGGTAGCAAACATGGATGGTAAGTGGTCCTTGTCGCTCTTATACGAATACATTTGTAACGTACTGCATATATAACAGGTGTATGGGGACTAACGCTAGAACTTTCTCCTCGCTAGTAATATGTGTGGTTTTACCACATTTCAACTTCTTTGTATCATGAAATTATAGAACTGTTTCACACTTAAACGTATTTTTCGCAACGATTCAGCGATCAGTTTCTTCTTATTTCAGAAATTCTTATTATATTTGGATTGACTTCAAATTCGACAGGCTGTAGTGATATCAGCTGACAATAGCAACTGTGCTAATTTATTAGTTGGTAAATATTACTTTAAACGAACGCTTATGTTAAAGCTTATGTTTAAACGAGAGTTTATATATAGTGAGACAGAAATAAAAAAAAAACTTTACTTTAAGTTCAAATATTAATTATCTTTACTTTCTTTTCTGTTCCAATCTAAGCTACCCAATCTTAAAGCGTTTTATATATCTCGCCTAGCCTTTAGCGTGTTTAATAGGATTGGTTAGTTAGGTTAGAATAAAAAAGAAAAGAAAAATCTAAGCGAGAAACGCGCGTCAGTGCCCTGCGAGCAGGTGTACATATATGCTTCGTAAGTTCAGTTCTAAATTCAGATCTAACCTTCGTTAATTTTCACCTTACCGGAATTTATATAATTGTTGTATTTTGTGTTTTGCCTAGTTAAAACTTTAAATTAACCTAGCTCAATGGATAGTCCAATGTCGCCGGTGTAGCTGAAATCCAACGTTGAATGGATTTTACGTTAGTTAAGGCTTATGTTTATAATTTGTAAATTTATGTTCATTAAAAACATTGATATTCCTAGTATAATAGTGTTAGTCCAGTGATATGAATTCGATTTTTTACGAATTATGTGCGTGGGTATTATAAATTCATTAGTATGCGCCTTAATGGCGAAGACAAATCTACATGTCTAAGCGATCTTTAAAAAACTCTTCTAAGTATGTGACATCGGTTAATCCTTACCAGTTTAGCTGGTTCGATAGTCCAACCAGCTAAACTGGTAAGGATTAACAGATATCACATACTCTGAAGCCTAATAATTTTTATTCGAAGCAGTCTCGTACTCAGCAGTAGGTAGGATAGTAATGAGTTGATGTTGTATAAATATGACAATGTAAGGTACATTTTAGAGGTAGATGTACTCGTTCCAATGCAGTGGCGGATTTACAAATTTGCCGCCAGTAGGCTTACCTATTCAGAGACATGGTCTAAATTGAATTCGTCACCCATTTAGGATTTAAGTCAGCGTACCCATATACAACAGCGTGAAAGAAAAGTTCGCCACCACCCGAGGGTCATGGAGCTCTCTGGTGGACGAAAAATAACACTATACAATATAGCACCATAATTGCCGCCTTTAAAATCTGCCGCCCTACACTACGCCCAGCAAGCTGAGTACACTGGAGCAGTGTACTCAGCTTGCTGGTAAATCCGCCAGTTTTCCTATGTATGTTTTCAAAGTGGCGGAGCTCTCTATTGCTTACTCGCGGTTGCTTCACTACCACCTTTTTAAAGTGGTAAGTAATCAATGATGTCCCTAATCTTTTGAGCGCCCGGTACGAACCCTTGAATTTTTTTCGATCCAGGTCTCGTCATTTCTACTCACATCCAGGGTCTGCATCGTTGGCAATACTCAATTTATTTGAATTAAGTTTAGTTTCCTATAGTGGCAACGTTATTTTCCAGTAGTATGGACGGTCTAGGGGTCGATACCATCGGTGGGCGGTGTACCAACTGAGGGAATTGTCTGTATGCATGTAGACCCTGCGGCATGCGGCGACGTCACCGCCACGGCATAGGTGTATTATTAGCATTAGCATTGGACTTTCTTCATTTTATACGGCTCTACTTCTGTTACAAGATAAGACAGGTTGATTATAATGAAAAGAAACAGAAGTTGTTGGAATAAAAAGCAGAAAAAATATGGCATATCCTTTCAATCTATACATAATTATGAATAAAATTGTATATGGAAGTATATACGATACTGATAACAAAACATCGATTGATAAAATTTTTGTCTGTCTGTCTGTTTGTTCTGGGTAATCTCTGAATTCGCTGGACCAATTTTGACGGGTCTTTCATTGTTAGATAGCTGATGTCAAAAAGCGTAGGCTACTTCTATTTTAGAAAATGTAATAGGGTTTCGCACGAAAATAAAAACCTAAGAAACCGCGCGCTCTACGCGCACGCAGCCACCGTCACTGCCGCTAATGTCAGTTGCTATCAGTCCTCTCTGAATCAATACTATAATGTTAAAATTGTATGAGCTCTAAAATTTCGGCTATATGTAACTTCGTAAAGTTACATTTTTTAAACGCGGGTAAACTGCGAGGCTCAACTAGTTGAAAATAAAATGAAATTCAAATCTAACTTATTTGTGAACTATTTAGGCGAACAAAGTTACGTATATATCCAAACCTACAAGTTGTTAGGTAAATTGGTAAGGAGGCATTAATATAAAGTTATAATTTTATGGAGCATTATGCGCAGGGATGAGTCAGCGGTGTTTCTTGGAGGATCGAAGGTCAACAACCATCTCATCTGTATGGATTATCTCTGTCTTAACGCGATAATTTAATCCTTTGTTTATCCAATGCTTCTAATAGTCTCGCCGCACCGGAATGGTAAGCATCTGAGCGAAGTCATGTATCATACACATAAGATAATAATCCGCGGCTTGAGTTACGACCGGCGCAGTGACGAAAGGATATCTAAGGTAAATATGTAAGCAATAAGTAATAAATTTAAACATTTATTCCTTTTAATAGCTTTCAAACTACGTTGGAAGTGCTTCAATTGCAAAGTAGGTACATAATGCAAGTACATATTAGAATCATTTAACGTCTAAGATTTTTTTCGGACATGCATTATGTGACAATTTGCATGTCATATGCAATGTGTATATGTCAACGTAGTGGATCAGCAAGTCTTTGATTTTTTCGCTCTAAGGGTTCATCAATTCATACGGAGGGTAATATTTGGTAACCGCTTGGCTACAGTAGGGGAGAGCGGGGCTGAAAGTGCCGATTTTGACAAAACCATAAACAATTCGGTAACACTAGGTACTATGACTGAAAGTAGTGGTTCAGCCTAAGCGAAATTTAGTCTATAATATGAATATACCTACTGATTTTGTACATTTTTAATAGTTTTTAAGTAATAGTCATTTTTTTACACAGCGGCGGAAAGGCACAATCAACCCCACTTTGGGGCAAGTTGTGCCTTAGCTGAGGTTGGTTGTGCCGTTGATAATGTTAGACGTTTTACATGGATGAAAATTAATTTCAAATTGAAATGACATAAATTTTATAACATATTTTTTTATTATACTGAATTACTATAAATCAACAGTTTTATAAAACTTTAGTTGTATATAATACTAAGCATTGTAATAAAAAAACAAATTACTTTTACTTAAGAAATTCTTGCAAACACAACACTTATTTATAATCATCACATATAAGTTTGTACATATTTATGATACAAACGAGATAAATAATTAAGAATATAAGTCTCTAAAGACTATATTACAAAAAATAAAGATTTCTCTTAATTATAAATTAACTGAGATCTTTCCTTATAATTATCATCTTATTAATCTGTCTCTTTAAAGACTTTTTAAGGAATCACAAAATATATTAAAAGTAGAAAAATAAAAAATATATCAAGAGTTATTCCCCAAATGACTAAACAGAATAGCAATTAAGGCACGCAAATGCTAAGCTTCCTTTTTCTTCAGTAATCTTCGTCATCAAAACTGACGTCATCTTACAAAATTCTTCTCGTAGTTATTAGGCCGTTTTTTTTGTTTGTTTAACTTTTCCCTTAACTCTCTTTGTAGTTTCATTTTCTTTCTTCATCTTCTTCTTATTAGCCTGTTCTTCGGCCAAAGCATTTTTCTCTTGAGTGTCGGTAAGAACAGCTGTTTTTACGTGCTTTATTTTGTCCAATTAATCGGGGTGGTGCTTTAGGCAGTGGTCTTATTAGGTCTAGTGAGAAAGGTTCTGTATTTTTATCTGTGTTTTGTAGTAGTAGATTGAGAGCTGCAGCAAGAGATAGGCTCTTGAGAGCACTGACGTGACTCTTGCTCTTGATTGCCTGATGGGTCACACTCATTTCCATAGTCTACGTTAATTTCATGCTGTATACCCTCGTACATTGGTATAGTCAACGCTGGAGTTGCTTTGCCGAGGCACATGCTTAAGTACAATTTGATTAATTTACGACTTTGACTAGACATTATGTATGTACCGAATAGCTTAGTAATTAATCGCTTTGTCTGTTACATAAACACAAATAATATGGGAACGATAAAAGATGCTTAGCGGTTACTTGTGCCGCGGCACAAACAGCCCCACATGAACGGCACATTATACCCCGTTTTGGACAGTTTCATATTTTGCTTCAAATATAAAAATTACTCTGCTCAAAGCATTGAAATAACACTGCATAACAAACTACAATATAATACAAAAATGTTAGCTTGCAACCAAAAAGTATCGAAGCAAAAATATTTACTTACGTTGCGATGGATGACTCTCACATGCACTGCAACTCGGAGTGGGTCGCTGACGCAACTAAAATGGTGGCCGCGTGTGCCAGACTGTTAGGCATGAGGCGACGCAAAAAGATCATATATCTATATCTTTCTGTCTTGGAGATATTCGCGTTGGCACTACTTACCCCCGGCACTTTCAACCCCGCTCTCCCCTACGCTGCGAAAGTGACAACGATATATAGCTAATAGTGGAGCGACAAGCTTAAATAATAATAAATGAAGAGAAGAAGAAAGAGCGACAGCAGAATTTTCAATGACCGATAGCTTAAGTTATAAAGCGTAACTTAGGCTACTTTAATTTGAAAAAGAAATTTGTATCCGCGCAGCACAATTAAAACTCAAGCATGCGTACACGCTCCACACGCATTAAGTATTGATAGCAATAGCAACTTATATGGGCCCAGGTGCTATTAATCCTCTTTTAAAAAATGCTATTTTGTTAAAATTGTTAAAACTTTTTAGGGTTAAAAATTTTAGTTACAGGTACCTAAGTAGGTATGTCAAGTAATTTTGTTAAACCCAAGTGAAACCGCGTTGCAAAGCTAGTTGAATAATACAGAAACGGGCTGGTTTACAGTCGTCAACTCATCATTATTGTCCCACTGCTGGGAACGGGTCTTTTCGTAGATTGAGAGAGTTTCAGGCCATAGTCCACCGCTGGCCAAGTGAGAATTAATAGACGTTACACACCTGTGAGAATTGCTTTAACTGCTTTTAAGAACTCTCAGCCATTTAGGTTTCCTATTTCCGTTTGCGTAAACCAGTGATAATTAATTTCTAGTATGCACATAATTTTAGAAAAAATTGTTGTGTCTTGGATTCGAACCTCGGTCTCTCGATTGAGACGCCTAGTTTCAACCCGTCAGCTATCACTGCTCAACGGGTCGGTTTACAGTAATATATTATAAAACTGGTTAATTGAAATAAAATTATTAAATAATATCAATGTGTTGCATGACTGCGAGATGGGCTGTTAAGTGTACCTAGTCAAAAAGAAAAACGTGTAGCACAAAATGGCGGCGCATTCCCTACTTTCT
>MOOZ01000122.1:2305354-2327667 GCA_002930495.1 Cecropterus lyciades | reverse complement strand
ACATCGTAAAGGGTTTCTGGTTTCTCGACTATTTTTATTTCTCGAGGCACAAGAATTCTCGACCAGGATCTCGAGTTTCTCGAGTCTCTCCGGAAATATATAAAATTTTGCACGTTGTTGTTTTATTTGTATTTTTACTGTATTGTAATATACTTATTGTAATATAACTTGTAATTTAGACTGATAGATGTGATCAATTAAATCAAATGGCAATTTTTTGATCCTATAAATCCCATTTTATAAACAAATGAACAACAAATAATAAGTTAATGAAAAATAACAAAAAACAACAAACTACTTGCATGCCACAAAAAGTAAAAAAATATTTAAATAAATGTTGGTTTAGTATAAATTCCTGTAGTAGGTTATATTTCTTATTTATTATTTTTATTATAATTATTATTTATATTCATATAATATCACTTTTTTTACTGAGTGAATATTATTTACACTTTTTTAAATTTTGGAATTTTAAACTTTAGTTGCAATGTTATTGCAAAAATCACTGAGATTGTTTATAAGTGATAAAAGATTACGAGTAATGAAATTAGAACATATCATCAACACCACCACATCATCGAAGTAAACGAAGTCAACTTAATATTTTAAAAAATCATAAAAAAAACTGTGCAAAATTGAGTAAAGTAACGAATGGCAGAAAATGGATCAGAAACCTTGGACTAATCTGTATGCGTACATAAAAGATATATATATGCCAACGGAATTGAGAACCTCCTCTCCTTTTCGGTTTACAAACTACTAATCTATATAAAAAGTAAAGAGTATGGTGGCATTTAACTTTTTATAATTATTGGATTCCTAACAAACTTAATGAAACCTTGTCTAATAAAACAATCATTATGCAACAATTTAAACTATATCTTTTCTTTTTTAAACTATTTTGTTGAGAACATCCGAGTTCTTTCGATTATATATATAACTTTTAATACAATTTATTTTTACCTAGAGCAAATATGCTGCCTAAATCACTAACTGCCTAAATCTCGAGGCGTCGAGACATCTTTTTCCAATCTAGACTGAAGGCAAATTTCTCGACAATTCTCGACTCGAGAACTCTCGAGCAGAAATCCTAATATTGATGTTTCTTGACAGCAAAATTAATTGTCATCGTTTGGATTTATAAATAATATATTTAAATATTTAAAACTCTACTTGTGTTAGTTGCAACAATTATAACTCAAGAACGGCAAGAGTAAATTTTAAGATCTTTGTATTTCTGTATTTGTTGGTACTTGACACTTGACAGAAACTAAGCACGTACAAAAATCAAGTGGAAACGGCAAGCAAACCCTTTTGGAATCATATTTTGTTGGAATATATATATACACATATATGTTGCCAATATGCGGTAACTATATGTATATGTGTTACCGCATATTGGCGGTACGAAGTTCAACGGGGCAGTGATTCATACAAATAAAAAGTGAAATAACGGCACGACTTTTTCATTTACTTAAAATTGAATACGCGGCGTAGGATTTCATTGTTGTATCGTGATTGCTAGTGTGGCCTACCAGGTATTTGCGGTGGTCCTTTTGGTCTATTAGGAAATCCAGGATACCCGCCCATTTGGGACTTGGTATCGGAAAAAGCGTCCTCTGGAATCATCATACCCCCCACGCTTATCATAGTATTGTAAGGATTTTTTTCCCATTCCACCAGCATTTCTACCAAATGATCTATGTCCGTGCCGATTTGCTGAATTTCTGACATAGTTTGCGTGTGCTGGAAAAACAGATTGAATAAGATAACTTAACTTTATAATAACCACATCACACATCTATTATGAATTATTTAGTAAGGTTGGAGTACACTGCTACTGCACGCGCATCCCTAAAACTGAGTAGCGAAAATATTGCTGTCAACATTAGCTATGTTTTTTTATAGTGTGGAAGTAGCAAACGAGCATGCAACCCACCTGATGGTAAGTGGCTATTGCCGCCCATAGACATCTGTAATCACCCCTAGGTAAGATTAAGGTCTCACCTAAGTTTAACCACAGATGCGTTGCTACTCCTGAGGACTAAGATGGAATACCTCGGAAAAGTATGTCTCCCTTACCACACCCTACAGACCAGAACACAACAGCGCATAACACTGCTGTTATTAGGCAGAAATAGGTGTGGCGGTGGTGCTTCCGGAGTCGAACCACAAAGAGTTCTACCACCTACAGAATAATAATAATATGTCAATGTTAAGTGAAATGTTAATACTTACATAAAGAATGCTATAACGTAAATTATCATGTGCGATCGTATATAGTCTTATCATTCGCGCTAGCTTTCTTCGTATAGAGAAAAGTCTTTCGGCCGATTGGAAGGAAGGGTGCCTTATATAATATGTCCTTATATACTGAACACTTTTGATCTTCTGCGTAGAGTCTCTTATAAGTTCTCTTTCTAGGGCAAACATCATGAATCTTATTTTACGACTCTGTTCTCCAAAATAATGGCTTTGACATTCTTGAATAAAACCTGGAAATATGGTAAAAATGGTTTACAGTAAAAAAAAGTAGGTATACGTTATATAATAATACAAGTGTCTTGTGTGTGTAAATAATTAGAGAAATATAAAAATAAAACGAGTATATTTCGACCGGCTACGTACCACCATCACACCTATTTCAAAAGTTTCGAGTACATATATGCGTTTCGTTGGAAGCACTGACTTCGATACGAGGCACCATTTTAGTCCTTAGAATTGGCGAAGCGTCCGTAATTAACTTCAAGTGGAATTGTTCTTGGTGGGGTTGGTTACATATATCAATAAGGTTATGAGATGAGACTATCCATGAGTTCTTAGCTTTACATGGTAATTACAAGATAGCCCAATTTATTTTTTCTTAATTAAGTGGATACAGGTCTTTATATATGTTGTATATAGTTTTAATTTATGCTAATTGTTAATTATATAAGTGCAGAAGTCGAGTATTAAAAAATCGAGTATTTTTTTAATACAAAAGTTCTTATCTAAGGAAGGTTTAGTGTCAAGAAAATAAATAATGCAAGACTAAATTACTTCGTTGAGAATAAGAATCGTTAGAAGGTAAGCCACGAAAAGGCCGACCTGTAAGAAGGAGTAAATCCCAGAAAATATTAAATTTATAAAAAATATTGTTCCAAGCGATTGCCGAATGTAAACAAAATAAATAGCGATGCACAGTGGACTATCAAAACCAGTGTTCTTAGAATTCTTCACCAACATTTATACCTAACAAAATTTGTTCAAGGTGAGTGGCAAAGTTTCTTAGTGCAGTTCCAAAGCGATGCAGTTCAAAATTGAGTGTTATGAGGAATTTAAATTGCTTTTTACTGCAATGTTACTGCGAGGACCTGGAAACAGTTATGCAATCGTTTGTGACAGATGATTAAACTATGATTCTTTACC
Source organism: Cecropterus lyciades (assembly GCA_002930495.1). NCBI lineage: Eukaryota > Metazoa > Arthropoda > Insecta > Lepidoptera > Hesperiidae > Cecropterus > Cecropterus lyciades. Next base: position 2,324,259 of record MOOZ01000122.1, on the reverse strand, counting down.
ATGATTTGGCATTCATGACGATATGATATTAGAAATCTGCATGTTTGAGAATTTTTAAGTCTAAATAATTATAACTTCAATTCTTCGTTAGGAGGAAAGTTATGATACAAGTGGGCTAGTAAGAGTTAATGAGCAATAATTAAAACACTGTTTTGAATATATAGGAGACAAGCTGAACCACGTGGTTATACCCGCGTTTAATAAAAATAACTTGACATAGTTACATATATCCGAAATTTTTAAAATTAGAACTTATACAATTTTAACATTAAAGCATCGTTTCTTTGGAGTACTGATTAATTACGTTTTCTAAAATAGAAGTAGTCTAAGTTGTTACGCTTTATAATATCAGCTATCCAACAGAGAAAGTCCCGTCAAAATCGGTCCAATGGTTTCAGAGATTACCCAGAACAAACAGACAGACAAAAATTTTAGTAATTGATGTTTTGTTATCAGTATCGTATATACTTCCATATGTATTTGATAAAAGGTGGAGTGGACTTTGATATTACAAACAGACATTTCAATTTTATTTAAATGTAAAGATGTATAGATGTATACACTAGGTTCATACCTACCGACTGAAAGGGGGGCTTCCAGGGTTGCGTACGGCAAGAGTGGGAGCTCAAACCGTCCAGCAAGTGACCCCGGGAAGGACGACGGCTTAGGTGGTCGCATGCCGTCGTAAAAAACAGAAAGTGTGGTGAGCGCAAATGCTCACCGGGGAAGAGTCCGAAAGGGACATCGCACTTGGAGGACTCCGGTTGCGTTCCGTTGGAGATCCCGGAGTCCTTCATAAAGTGCTAAGGACGGCCACCGGGGGGGTTTTAGTGGGGTAAAAATCCCATATAACCCGGCGTTGCTCCCACGGCGTCGGGTACCTTTTGAAGGTTTCCCCCTCGAGAAAAAAAAAAAAGGTGCACACCTACTACAGTGGCTAATCAATAAGCTGAGTGGGCTAGAACCTACCTGGCGAAATCAACAATTTAGCTTAGTTATAAAAATTTGAGATATATTGACGTTGACATGTTGACAATCTTATTTCTATCTCTATGTAATTAAAGACGAAGTATTTTCTGCTAAAGGGTTTAAAGAATATGCACAGATTTTTTTAAATTATTCGACTAATCTTACTTACATAATGTAAGCAGGTATAATACTAATAACGACATTTCAAAGACACATTAAAAACAAAATCTTAATTTTTATTTGTTTTATGCTCATAAAATGTCCATGTTGAAATACGTACAATATTATTCGCACAATTTATTTTTGTAATTAACAATACTAATACCTTAAAGTAATTGAAGTAACGGTTTAACGCTTTCTTTTTATACCTATTCATAGTATCACACTGGGATATTTCATGTGTAATGGCTGCCTGGGTGCCATGGATACACACATAAACGACTACGGTGTTTGAACACCTAGACAGAAATATAAATTCATCATTCAAATATCTCTCTAGCCGCGGATTGCACCCGGTTTCCACTGTGTGTCAGACCGTTACGGTGACCGCTTCGCTTCGTGGATCTTCAATTGAAATATATTCTCCAACGATTGGCAACCTTTTGGAAATATCAACCATATAGTAGCTACCTGAGGTAATAGCAAGCCGGATTCGGAAGTACCTACGTAGTCTGGAATTTGATAAGGAAAAATAATCTATGCCAAGAACAAAAACCAAAAATTGAAAATTCAAAACAAGTTTGTAATATCTAACTACTTCATACGGAAAGGTAGAGGGTAGTCTAATATTAATTAACGATTTTTATTTTAATTAGAGTTGATTTTATGGTTAGTGTAAGTGCTAAAATATTCAAATACTTATGATATCTAATTTGAATCTCTTTGTTCGGAAAAGTCATACATTTTTTGTGTGAAAACATTGTAACAATTAATTCCAATATAGTTTACGATTAGTAGAGTCAGCGGTTTCACAGTCGCTTAAATTTTTTAAATGAACTAGGTACATGACGATTTTCATGCCCTCAACAATTTCAAGGAAATCAAATTTTCTCAAAGAGTACTGATAGAACTGACATAAATGTTCAATAACCGAGTAATTGTAAACACCAAATTAATAACCGAGTAATTGTAAATCACCGAACAGAGTTTCGTTTCATTATGAGACACAGATGTAACCCCAGCCCTTATGTCACCAAAAATAAGCGATGCAATGACCCCCTCTCCCCTTTGGTAAATTATTTTATACTTGAATTTAATTTAAATTAATTTAATTTAATTTAATTCACTTTAAATGCGTCACACTCTATTTTACAATTTTAAAATACGTGGTATTTGAGTCCTAAGTTATATGCAAAATTCACGTCTGCTTTTGCTCTGTGAATATCAAAACGGAACAAATCCCAGGGGATTCCAACATTTTTTCGAGATAAAATGTAGCCTACCTATATGTTATTCCAGACTAACGTACCTAAGCCTGTCTCAAATTTCATAAAGATCCACTCAGCCGTTCTGGCGAGTGTGAGAGAGTTTAAGTAATAAACATCCATTTATCCTCACAAACATTCGCCTGTATAGAATTTGTAAGACTATTTAAATCCTTGATTATGTAGTATTAATTGTAGGTGTATTTTCAAGATTGCCATAATACTAGTGCACAATCTTTGCTGCTGAACTAACACTGTTGAAGTATTTTTTGGAAAAAAAAATTACAGTAGATATTATGTACCTATCTAGTCAGCTGTACTAAATACTATTACTGGTCAATACTTACCTCTCAATATATCATCAGGTAGACTTTCTTATATATGTTATAAGTTGTCCCTTAAATTGAGTTATTGGAAAACATAGCGGTTAGACGCTAGGGGTTGATACAGGGGCGGCGGGAAGGGGAGGCGGTGCTCGACGCCCCTTAAGCGTGCTATCCCGCTCCCTCATGAGATATTGATTTGGGACTTCCGGCACGACTTTGAATCTGTTGACGAAAGACAACACGAACAATTGAAGTTATGAATAACTTCGTTATGATAGCGGTGGGAAGCCTCGAGGGAAAATTCTTATATAGGTATGTATTTAAAGTAAGTGAGTTAAGACTTCCAAAGGTATACTTTCAAGTTTCAGCAATTTAGCAGGTAGGTATTTGTATTTGCTGCTTTATTCAAACTAGACTAGTAAGGACATACATTAAACGACAAAGAAGAAATATTCTAAACTGCTTAGATATATCAAAAAATTCGTAGTATATAGGGTTGAATGGGGCAAATGCGAGTACCATAACTAGAACGACACAAATCAAAGACAACTTTTTAGTTATTACTACTACAAAAATTCTGATAACCGTGTGTCATTAAGCTATTTAGTGGCTAATGATGAAATTATTATGTTAAATTAAAATCACTTTGGTATCGGATGTTTATCAGAGTTAAAAAAAATATGTTAGCTTATTACATTTACCCGGTGTACAGGGGCAGATGTAATAATCTTGTTCAATTTCTTAGGACTGTAGATCCAATTAGAGGTAAATGTAAAAAAATGTTAATTTCAAATTAAATTTTTATGTCTAAGATGATCAGCGATTAAAGTTACTTTATGAATTTGCATATCACGCAATACTGACATCACGGAACGACTGAAGTTATTTTCTGTCATTATTCCATCAAAATGTCAACTAAATTTGTCAGGGCCTAGATTAAAAGTTACCTAGCATAAATCAGAGTTGGTAGCACCAATCTTTTAAGTGAAATAAAACTTCTAAGTCATCCTTACATTTGCCCCGCTTTCACAATTTCCCCATTTAACTATAATAAGTTTTAAGGATTAGAGCGAGTGACACCTGATTTGTCTTAAAAATGTAATAAATATAGATACCTGAAAAATTACAGATACTTTAGAGTAAATTCGACCAGGTTCCCTGGAGTGGTAAATATGATTAAAATAACGTTGCTTAAGTTTACAGCAAGTTTTTCTCTGAAGACATTTCTTTAGTCTATTTAGGAAAAATCTATTTTTCCTTATTAAATTCCCATTATCAACCTTAGCTAGAAAGTAATTCGATAATGCTCTTTTTTATATATTATCTATGTGAAGCTGCGTTCCCAGATGTTTACTTTGCCTTCGTATTAACATACAATAGATAATATAGGTATGTACATGCACAGTACAATTTTTTCACACATCACACACATAATCACACGTGACGTTTCTAAGTTACCTACACCGGTTCCTAACCTTTTTTTTTCTTTTTTTTACCGCACTAAAACCCTCCGGGTGGCCGTCCTCGGCGCTGCGAAGAAAACACCGGGATCTCCAGAGGAACGCAACCGGAGTCCACTGAGCGCGTTGCCCCATCGGGCTCCACCCAGGTGAGCGGCTGGGCCCACCGCACCATCTGGTCTTTACGACAATATGCGGCCACAGATACCGACGTACTTCTCGGGGTCGACTGGCTGAACGGTTCGAGCTCCCACTCTTGCCGCCCGCAACCCCGGAAACCCCTTTTAGTCGCCTCTTACGCCAGGCAGGGGATATTGTAGTCCTATTCTAATCCCGGAACTACAGGGACGGGAACCATAAGACCTAGAGACTTGAAATTTGGTTCCTACCCTAACTCATACACCTATAACATGACATTGTTAGGTACAGGAAAATATGTATTTTGTTTTGCCATTAAATTGCTTTTTGACAATTACCAATTTATCTAGGTATATAGAATGGGCCACCTGACTGCCACCCTCACGACTCTACATGTAATTGGCAATACACTGGTAGATAATGTAAAGATAGGATGTGTAGGGTGGCACCGTTACGCGTGTAAGAATGGCATCTACTTGTGTACAAAATATGTATATATAAATACTAGCTGAGCTCGCGGTTTCATCCGCGTTTAAAAGAAATGTAACGTGACATACATTAACCGAAAATTTATATCTCATTAGAAAAAAAAAACCCTGATTTTGAAACATTCTTCATTGGTGCTCCGCTACTATTGGTCTTCGCGTGATGATATATAGCCTATAGCCTTCCTCGATAAATAGGCTATCTAACACCGAAAGAATTTTTCAAATTGGACCAGTAGTTCCTGAGATTAGCGCGTTCAAACAAACAAACTCTTCAGCTTTATAATATTAGTATAGATATAAAAAATATTTTTGTGTCTGTTTGGATTTAAAATCAATATTAAATAGTGAGGTAGTTAATATTAAGTATAAATAATTATTACAAACAACTAGTGACCGACCGGAAGTTCAGTTTCGGTTTCAGTTGTAAAAAGTAGTTATGGCCTTAATTTCGGTTTTGGCGAAAAAATGGCCGATAGGTACTTTCGCCCGCCCCAAAGATGAAGTGTCCGTGAATTATTGTGTCGTTCGGCAAACTTCGCGGATTATCGAGCTCGTTTTTAAAGTAACTTTCTTCTCTGCTTACCAGTGTTTGAAATGAGAAATTATTTAGTGCTTCTGTACAAATATACTCACATCGTCGGAGTAATTTGCTTTTCTTGGCGTACAACATGGGACTTTTTGATAAGGACGAACACTAAAATTACTTAAATATTAATTTGAAATTAGTTAAGATATATTATTGTATAGTATAGTATATATATTAAGTCTAACTAAATTATGTTTTTTAAGCTTTCGTTTAAAAAACCTTTATGTTAAAATATTCATTTAGTATAAATATTTATGTAACACAAGAGCGTGAGTTTGTCATACACGGCAGAAGGGTAACTTAATAATAATAATCATAAAATATTTTTAAGCTCCTTATGCTTTTTGAAAAATCAATTAAGTAAACACTGCAGGTCATGTGGAAAGAACGAAGTAAAATACAGAGTAAAATCGTTAGCGTGACTTGGATAGGTTGGCAATGCCATCTATTTGTAGCGTCGACAACTGCTTTCATATGCATTTTCATTTTATCGAGTTTCAATTTCAAATCACAACGATTCAATAAAAGTTTCACTTCACAAATATAAAATAAGTATATTGTTATTTACCTTAACTAATGACTTTTTATATTATTCAACTCTATTTAACTGATGTATGTACGTATATGCAACCAAATGTGAAAGTATACTCTAGATTCAGAATAAATAAGAAATTTTAAATATGTTTAAGTAAGTTTTTGATTTGGTTTCGACCGAAACTGAGAGTAAGGCCGAAAATTCGGTTTTGATTTAGGTTTCGGTTGAAAACCTGTTTCGGTCAGACACTATTATTAACAGATATCTATAATGATTGGGAGGAAAAAGAAAATTAGATGTACCCAGTAGGTATTAAAAGATAAACCGCATAGCAACTCATCCTAAAAGCATATATTACACATACATAGGTACATATTCTTCGACATAGCAAAATTTCAATGATGTTTAACCACCTTGAGAAACTAGCAAATACGTCTTGTTCTCTTTGCTTACCGCTCTCTTCAAGTGTCGATAGGGTTTTGTCACCTTTAACTCTTTCTTATGAAGAACTTAAGAAACTTTAAACAAAATTTTACAAACAATTAAAAACACGAACCAATGCTAAATTTCAATAACGCTATTTAAATTCATAAATTCTGTGGGCACTTACAATTCAATGAACGAAGCCGTTACGAAATTTAATGAAAGCGGCGCGTGTTCGTGTGATATCTGGCCTTATACAGTGAACTGGGGACATTTACATTTTAATGAAAGCTGGAGGGGAAACTGCACCGGATAATTTTCGAATGGATTAATTGTGTTTTCCGTCGACAGAGGACGTGACGGGGGCGTTGAATGAAGCTAACCGAATATTGCTGGCGGATATTGTCACCCTTCCCGTTTTAAAGTTGCCGCAAATTAGTTTGCGAAGCGTTACCTTCGCAAATTATTAACATACCTATTTGAGATAGCCGATAGTAGTGTTACTTACCAACAAGTAGCTTGCTTCAGGACGCTACACACATCCGCTTGATTATTATTAGATTATTGTTAATTATACGTTACAATTATTTATTTATAGTCGGGTTTATTTGTTATTGCATATTTTATATATAGTTGTTATATTAGTAATTATTTAATCCTTGGATTTGTTATTTTTTTATAGTATGGAAGTGGCAAACGAGCATGCAGCCCATCTGATGGTAAGGGGCTACTGCAACCCATGGACACCTGCAATCAACCCTAGGTAAGATCAAAGTCTCACCTAAAGTTAGCCATAGATGCGTTGCTACCCCTGAGGACTAAGATGAAATGCCTCGGGAAAGTATGTTTCCCTTGCCACACCCTTCGGACCAGAATACAACAGCGCATAACACTGCTGTTATTAGGCAGAAATAGATGTGGCAGTGGTGCTTCGGGAGTCGAACCACAAAGAGTTCTGCCACTTCTGTTAAATTATTTTCTGTTATAAATACTTATCATTTATTAATTTATGAAATGTTTTGCCGGAAATCTATTATTATAAGTGTAAAAGAAGGTAGTGCCAACTAATCAAACCACGTTTAAGTGGAAGCTTTGCATGAATATTGTTAATTGTAAAAAACTAATCTGTAAGAGGGAACTCTGGCCGAAAATATATTTAAATAATTTTACGACTTCTCTTACTTTAAGCCTATCCCAGTTTCAGTTACATTGTTTTGTTTTTGTAGTTTAAGTAAATCTACTAATTAGGACGCATTGGGACAGCATGGTTAACGGTGACCTATACTTGTCTTAGTCTGAGAAGAACCTCATGCCCAGTAGTGGGGCCATTATTTCCCCACTATTACGTAACGTAGGTTAACGACGTACCTAAAGGTACAAACTATGTATATTGTAGAGATGGAAATCATATTTGGTAATAAAAATTACAGTAGTTTTCCGTATTATTTACTTTTCCCTGCGAATATTTATTTATACTATATTTTAATTATTGGTTTGTCCCAAATGAAATTTCCGATTTTCGAAATCTTAATGTATAGTGAAGATTAAGGGGTTTTCTGAAGATTCCCTATATTTCCTTATTTACCTTCTACGAATAAGAGCTAGTAATCCTCTATTTACTAATAGTATTTTTTTGTTTCTTGAATCTGCCTGGAGTTATTACTTTAATTTCAAACGTGACAATGGATAAACGTGACGATTTCCGAGTGATTTTGTTTCCTACCTTTAAGACTGGTAATTCCGCTGCTGAATATCGACCAAGCTTTTGGCGAAGAAAGTTATAATAAAAGGACCATTCGTCGTCAGTTTTAATTTTTTTTAGGAATTTTAATCTTAGATAATCTTCCACGTGGACGGCCTCCATCAGCAACCAAAGTGTAACATTTTAAGGAAGCTGTTAAGCAGAAGCAGATATTTAAAATTGGTGGGGAAGATTAAAAACTCAATTCTTGGGTCCCGCATGAGCTGAACGAACGACAGCACTTGTGAAAAAGAAAGAACCTATCCTGTCATCCTGCGGCATCGCGACGCCTGTCATCATATTTATATTCCGACAATAAATTAATTGGAAGGAGTTGAGTAGGAACATTAGGAGAGGAGTAGGGATACATTAGGAGAAGATGGGGGATGAGGTAGGAGACCTCATCCCCCATCTTCTCCTAATGTATCCCCTACAGACTACCACTTCTTGTGGAGTTTCGATAATTTTATGCGAAGAATATTATTTACAAATGTCTAGACAGTAAAACTTGCACTTCTGATTTCGTTTCATCATGTGACTCAAACTTTTTCAAATCTGGCATTGAAAACCTGGCAGAAGAAGGTTTTAAATGTTGATCAACATTTTGAGTAAAAATATATTGAATTATTTAGTTGCTTTTATAATTAGTTCCAGGTTCCAAAAGCGGACATTTCATGTGGGACAACGTAATACATATTCATTTCCATTTTATTATTACGCGTGAAAATTTTAACTCGCTTGAACTCTACATACAATTATACGGTCAATTACTAACTAAATATAATCTTACTAACTAAATATTTTCGGCCTTAGCTCACCAGCATTTAGTACAGAAACTTCCTAAAGGTAGATCGATGGTTATTATTCAAACGTCTATTTCTAAGGCTACTTTTTATTTTCTAGCATGTTCTTATGGCTTCGGAAGTGTGTAGATTTAAGCTAATTTACATAAAAATGGGCACATGATCATGATTAGTAATGATAACATGGAGTTCGTTATTCTCCTGTTTATATGGAGTTTGTTGCAAATGTTCATGGTTGTTTATTAGTTTAACTGTGTAAAAAAGATGTTCAATTAATTTTTATATTGACAAAAATGACTAGGTAGTGACCTAAAATGTTAATACGCTTCAATACCTATGAAGATTCGCCTGTGACTACAATTTCAACTCAATATTGTTCCATTGCTGGGCACTTGTTATTCTCGGAAGATTCATTCTTCCGAGAACAAGCCCAACACGATGGACTAGGGCAGACCCTTGCACTTTCGGAAATTGAACTAAGACCTAACAGGTATGTAGTTCTATGATATTTTGCTTCTTTTATAAACCATGTCATAATTAATTAATAATAATACGTGGATGAATAATGATTTGATAAGTACCACATGTCTATCACTGCCGTCATTAGCAACAGTAACGTGAGATCAGTATATTGTCTAACGTAGTGGTCTCTCGTCTCACATCCGGTGTCGGCGACATGCTGTCTGTGTCAGTCGAGAAAAAAGTCACCAACGCGTTTTGTACTACTAATCTCATCTTTAGACATACTTACCAATAGGCGTAGGAGCTTCAAATAAGAACCTTATTTATACTACATGTTCGGCTACTCTGTATAGCTTTTGAATCTTGCCTGAAGTAATTTATGGAGAACACAAATAGGGGCGGACGGTAGCGCTTCGAATGTCACACATCATTAATAAGAACTCATCAGAAAGACACTTTTTTTATTAAAAATACTACCATATACCATTCGATTATAGCACTTATTTCCTTTCATTTTGTTTTTAGCTGTGATAGTTAAGCTCTTTCCGTTCATGGGAAAGACGCTTTAGATCTTTAACAGAGTCATCTGGTGTCTTTGGCAAAATTCTGCTCGTTATAAATTACTCGCTCGACCAAATGACCGGAACTGTAAAATTTTAAATAACTTTGTCAACAAACATAACTTTTTATGTTATGCCCTCCCTATATCCGCTTGTCTTTGTTTTTTTTAAATAAAATCACATCGGTGGGTTTGTTGTCAAGGATCCTACTTACTACAATTTTAATCAGACTTCAGTAGATTGACAAATTATTTAATTCATTCTTGTAATATCACAATTAAAATTTATGATATTGAATTTGATTGTAAGTGCATAGTTAGACAAAAAATAAACAACTATATACCTACTTACAAAATTTATTGTAGTCAGTGACTTCGAGAAATAAGCTTGTCCTCTTTGTAAATTTGCACATAGGTAACTTCCATACCCTGTCCCAGCAGTTCCGGGACTAGAATAGGGCTACGGTATCACCTGCATGTCGTAAGAGGCGACTAAGGGGGCTTCCGAGGTTTTGGGTGGCAAGAGTGGGAGCTGGAACCGTTCAGTCAAGTGACCCCGGGAAGGACAGCGGCATGTATGTATGTCGCAAGCCGTCGTAAAGAACTGAAAGTACGCGCAAATGCTCAGCGAGAAAGAGCCTGAAAGAGGCATCGCGCTTGGAGGACTCTGGTTGCGTTCCGTTGGAGATCCCGGAGTCCTTCTCACAGCGCTAAGGAAGTCCACCGAGGGTTTAGTGCCGTAAAAATCCCACAGAACCCGGCGTAGATCCATCGTCGGGTACCTTTTGAAGGATTCCCCCTTGAAAAAAAGGTAACATCTGTACCTATAGAAGTTACGTGGAAATGTTAATAGTTGTAACTTTTTTTATGACTTTTTTTATTTGGATTAAGACTAAGCTACTTGTCGTAGTTATATATATTAAAGAGAAATATATAAATAACTTAATTTATATTATTATTTATCTACGTATGAGATATAGAGACCATAACACTGGATAAATCTCGAAAACACTTTAGTTTATGCCCAATAAGTATGTCGATTGAAAACAGATTGGGAGCAAAATATTAAAAAGTGAGGAAATTTTATTAATTTTATTAGCGTCCGACCAAACCTTGTTTTACGAAACAGAAAACGAAAACTGATATCTATTGTATTTTTAACATTTTAAATTTATTTTACATTTAGATATTTGCAGGATCTCGACAATTACGAGATCTCGCGTGATTGGCAGTTTTGTGTGTGTTTAATCTTGCAATGAATAGTAATATTTGAATAAGTATGGAAAATAATAAGAATTATAGGTATTATAAAATAAACAAATCTATTACGATTTTTTTCGATATTTTCCATATGTATTTAACATTGTTTTACGTATCTATCATTTTTTTATATCATTAATTAATCGTTTAAGTACTTAACTTTGACGAAGCCTATCAAATTAAAAATAAAGCAGCTCTTTTGTAACAAAACAACAAGATGTTATAAACTGAAATGACTCGTTAACTTAGTTGAGTTGACTATTAAACTGAGATATTAATATCAATTAAACTAATCACCTAAAAAACTACGAAAACTCTATTTACTCAGAGATCTATTAAAATTTAAAAAATAATTAACAAAATATACAATCTACATAACATATCTATAGATTAGGGTTGTAACGGAATCGAACCTCCGTTTCCGCATCTGCCTCCGCAAAATTTTTGCGGAGTTATAACGGAGGTTTATTTACGTTGATCTTAACGTACAACGCGCAAAGAAGGACGCTAGACGACGCAACCGCTCAGCTACATGTTGCAACTAGATGAATATCTTTATTGTGATAGAGATATAACATCAAATATAAAGTTTTTTCATCCAAATTATTTCGCACTTAATTATCGACGCCATCAAGTTCAGTGCTAAGATTGCTAAAGGGGCGTTCAAGTATTACGTAACGCAATTTCTCATAAAAAGTTACCATGCGTTACAGTGGGGTCTTTCTTACAACACGTTACGTAACATTGTATTTTTTAATAAAAAAATTGGGAATTAAAACTTCCAAATTGGCAACCCTTTTTATTTACGTTTTAGAGGAATCCCTCGATTGTATAGTCTGGTCGTAATTTTTAATTTGTTCTCGCAAGTTGGCAAACCTTTTCGCTTATATTTCACGGGAATCCCAATATTATATTGTACGTTCATTTAATGTTGTTATACGTCATGTAATGTTGTTAATGGTTAAAATAAAAATGTTATTTTATTTTAAGAGTCTATTATTTAAAAAAACTAAAATAGGAGAATGAAGGACGAAAACAATTGTGTGTAAAGCTAATAATTAATAAAATTTAACAAAATACGCAGGTGTTGCTGATTAAAAATCTCTTGTTTTAATTAGTATTTTTACCGCAAAGGAAATTAAAAGTATACCAAGGATAAAAACTATAACATAACTTTTTGCGACTTTAAGGTAAAAATGGCCACTTGAGTGTTACGTTCCATTTAGAAAGGGGGAAGGGGGTACATAAAAACGTTACGATGCGTTACAAGGGGGGAGGGGGGGTCAAAAATCTTTAAAAAATGCGTTACGTAATATTTGAACGCTTCCTTAGTGAAAAATTATTTAGTGACAGCCGACACGGAAGGCGACAAATCCGCACAGCTGTTGTTCGTGAATATAATTTTCCTCTTCTTAATTTTGATTATTAGTAATTATTTGTCTTTTTATAAGAACTGTACAAAGTAAAGGTCACCTCCGCCTCCGCCTCCGTTAACCTCCGCATCCGCCTCCACCTCCGCTAAGATAGCCTCCGATACATACCTACTATATGTAGATATACATATTTTATATAAATATAATGAGACAGTGTATATATGTATGAGATGTGTGAATGTAGCTTATTTATCCTTTATACTTATAGGCCACTATTAATTTCAATATTTGGCACTGTTTTAATATGGCGACTATTTTTGTCCGTAACGAAGCACGAGTACTTCAGCTAGTATATATATACTAATAAGTAGATTGCATATATATGCAATCTACTTATTAAATACAATCTCTTTAAACTCGCGAGATCTCGCGTACTTTTTGTGGCGATCGCCGCGTATTTATTTTCGTGCCGTCTGTGATAGGAACTATTAAGTATCGAACAAAACTAAGTGGGCTGCGGTGTTAGTTCTTAGTGCGGGGTACTGTTCGTAGATGGCGTTATTTTCATTATGCTATGTATTTAGTTCCTATAGCAATCTTGTCTTTTATGCGTATTACTTGTACGAACCGAAATATTAATAATTGAAACCAAATTATTGCAATGACAGCCGAATGGTTAGGTTAATTATCACTGCTTTGCGGTGAGAGTAGATTTTGCGCCACTAGAAACGCTCTCTGAGTCTTTGCGTCTAAAGCGGTCACTCCGATCGCTGGCGCTAGACCAAAGGACGTCGGCCGTCGGCAACGTAATTGTTAGACTGTTTTGTATGATAATAGCGCGAACCAGCGGTTGCCGACGGTCAACGTCGCCACTGATTACAGTAATACCTAGTTTTTGTTTTTTTTGTTGCGGTTCTCAATAAAACAGTCTTTTAAATAATCAACTAACACATTAATTAGACTTTTTTGCTAACAATTTCGACAATCTTATTTCGTCTCGAATCTCGACTTGAAAGTCCCGGGACTCGAGGTAGCTAAAATTACGAAAAGTTCCAGGACCTCGAGACACGAGACGTTCCGCGACCCAAACCCTAGTTGGAACGGATCGGAGAAGTAAGTCTCCTTAACCACGCCTTCCAAAGCAGAAGAACAGGTTGCGTCCGGAAGCAAACATATAAGGGCTCTCCCACCCTGTAAAGTTTTTTTTTACAGTACTCAACGCTGCTGTGACCACTTTTACAGCTTCTTTTCATTTTCCAGACTGCGTGACAGAAAGATATCTACAGAAGGATAAAATGCAAATGAAATGCGTGAGTTTGGGACAAGGGGGCATGAGTAAATTGCAAAGTCTGGTGGTATATAGGCTCAAATCGTTTTTTTTTTTGGCACAAATGAACTACTTTTTTAAATGATCCTATAAGCGCCACATAGAAAAAAATCATAAATCGGTTAATTTTTTTGTTGGTTGAAAAATATTATAGGTAGCATTTTTTGTCTCTATGGACTATAATAGGATGTCCAGACTACCTGAATTACTCGGATGATTAGACTGTCGATTTAAACTTCAGTATTCAAATTGAACCAATTTTACGTCCACACCATACAATTTGATTGGTAATCAAGTCAAATTGTTCATGAAATTGCATAGGAAAGATGTTATTTACCTTTTAATTTTGTCAACTTATTGGTATCTGTGGATCACAAAGCCAATGCAAGAGTAGAACAAAAAAAAAATATATAATTGTTAATTACTCCGGAAAGAAACATATATATACATACATATACTCATCATTTTGTAATTGAGAATGGTTTTTTGAGGCGAATAATTTCAAACAATAAAAATCAGTGTAAACTTTTTACTATCTTAAATACCTCTTCAGTAAATTCTTCAGTCTTTAAGATGTGTTTTAATACATCGAATTGCTTTTAAAATAAAATAAATTAAATGCATGACTATTGAAATATAATATATATTATGTATATAATGATCAATATTTTTTTATTTCAATAGAAAGAACAATTAATTTCATGAAAATTGATTCTGTAACCATTTTGTACTGTACATATCTTAGTTACATCAATATGAGGAATAAAGCATTATTAATCATATGTAAAGAGTTCTCTGCATTTTATTCGTCATGAATAAAAACTCAGTATTTGTAACAATTTATCATCTTTACTCGTCCAGGGACAGTTATCTTGTGTCATGTAATGTCTGTGACAGCAAATGTCAATGCCAATGTCAAGCGCCGTTTAAAATAAAAACTGCTTTCTTCAATTAATTTTATTGGAGGGAATCAGTTTTAAAGTTAAAAAATATTTTCAATATTAAACTTTAAATGTGATGTATTAAATTATGCCATAGTTCATATGATAATGAACGTGAAAGTAGTGAAGATACGATACATTATGTTATTCAAACCTGGCGCGACCTTTGAAAGTTGTTAAAAAGCGTTTGTTTACAGTTTTTCTGTGGGCCGTTGTCAATAGGAATGAGAATTTTAAGTACTTGAGAGTGCCGCGTACAAACATTATTCAACGGTTTGCTATTAAAGTAGCTTATTTATAAACTATCTGTTTCTTAGTCAATTTCTTTTATATTCACTTCATAATATATACAAAAATCATAAAATGAGAACTGTTCCAAAATGGGTAAATAAAATCCACGAAGCCGATAAACTTAATTGTTCAAGGTAAGTAATTATTTGTTCAATGTTATTTATACACTTTATCAATAGTTATTTTTTTTCCAAATATTTTATTCCTCTTGTGGTGGTAAAAACTTTACAAAGTGACTAATTCAGAATCAATGACAGAAATAATGTGATCCTTAGCATTATCAAGTGTATAATAATCTTTAATCTTAGGTTTCGATTATTTCATACAGAAAACTGCTTACTTTATCTGTATATTTAATGAATCCGCTTATTAAAAAACAAAAAAAGATTAGTTGATATAAAGTTTTTGTATGTAACAATGTAAGAACTTATACTTTTATTATTATTATTTATGTTTATTTATAAAAAATATTTTTGTTAAACTACTCAATCCCATGGGCGTTTGGCCAAATGAAAATTAAGGTAAATAAAGAAGTTAGGTGTCTGTGGAAAGAAATTTTCTTGCAATCCTGCGTGTATTTAAAATTGCTGCTTTTTGATTGGTAAGGAATGTAAGTGGATGAATTTCTATTGCTTTTAAACTAATATGTAGATTTTGAAACGATACCGGTGGACAAAATAATGATAGGGATAGTTCCAACTGTATTTACTTTCCACTGCATTTTGAGTTCTATTGTAAAATCAGTGTATTTTGTGAGTTTTTCTATGTAGGTAGATTGTGTGTTGTAGGTATTAGGGGTATTAGCTATATCTATTAAGTATATTATTTTATTTTCTTCATCATTTAGTGTAATGTCAGGTCTATACATCCCAGTATAATTTAATTTTTGGAGATTCAAGTATTACTTTAGGTGTGTATTTATAATAGGAAGCTAGTTTTTTTTTGCGATCAATTTATATTTAAATGCTAAATATTGATGTGTAATAGCAGCAACCCGATTGTCCCTATGTTTGTAGTCCGTTTGTACAATAGACCTACAAGCTCCTGTTATATGCTGGATGGTTTTGTTGCTGCCATGACAATGTCGACAGATATCTGTTACTATAGATTTATCCTTAATAATTCTGTTTATCCATAATAGTTCCGAGTGATTCCTATAGTTCCTTGTATCAATAAACTGATCTTGTATTGCGATCATGAATCCTTCTGTTTCCGGAAAGAGTTCACCTCGTTTCAACCATGCATTTGATGCATCTTTGCCAATGACTGGGTTATTTAGATCAATTTGATGTCATCCATGTAATGATTTTTGCAACCATGTTTATTTTTTGTTCAGCAGTGATGATTGGCAAATTTATAGTGCTGTCTTTGAGTCTAAGTGGTGTATATTTTTATCTGCTTGTCGATTGCCTGATGAATTAGTGAATGTTGGCCTTATTATAAAAATATGTGCATATTGCTGTAAATTATGTGTTGTGTAAATTTTGTATATCAATAAAACTTCTTCCTCTTTCTTATCTCAAAAATGTCAGTCTTTTATTAAGCCAATGTTGTGTTTATTATTTATAAAGAATATGTCAGTATCTATATCGCATATGAATTTATTTCTTTAATTTTATTACGCGCTTTTAATTGACTATTAAATATTTTGTGCAACCTAGTTTTAAAGTTTTCAGTTAATGTTGCTCTGGTCTGTTTTTGGCGAATTTGACGAGATTGTTGATATCCTAAATATTTTTATCCATTTATATGGTCTACTGGATCTATTAGATTATGAGTATCGAGCGAGTATGAGTTATCTTCGAAAATACCTCTATTGACAGATTGTATCTTACATTGGTCTATTCCGAACTGTGTACAAATAGCTGTTGAAAATGATTGTGTAATATTTGTTAAGGCATTGATTTCATTTAATGTGCTCCCATATAATTTTATATTGTCCATGTAAACTAAATGAGATATAGTGTGTTGTTTATTTACTTAATTTTAGTACATACTTAATTTTAGAACCTTTTTTACTGTTATTTTAGAGTCTCGAGAATGGAGTGCTAAACAAAACCAAAGAGGGCTCAAAGAGTCTCTTTGAAATATATGTTTATTGCCATAATAGTTCTGATTCTATGGAACCTGTTCTGCTATTTAATTTAAGTTGAGTCTTCCAATTACTCATTGTAGATTTTAATAAATAAAAAATAAATAGAAAAAATATAATTGTGGGTTGTATATTGTAGTGTTCCTCTATGTAAAGCAAACATGAATGTGGTATTGAATCAAATCAAAAATCTATATGGTGTATATGTTTCTTTTCTTTTGCAAAGCCTGTTTCGATATGACCGCATCTATGGTAAACTGTTCCTTTCATCCTTGTGTATTTTTGCGGCAACCTTTTTCTGCTTCATCTAATGTTTTATTACTTTCTGCATGCGTATATATGATTTCACTTAAACAAGATGTAAAAACTTTTTATATGTTTTGTAAACAAGTAATTGGGCGCTATCGAATGCTTGGTCTTCTTTCAGGGTTTCTTTGTCGTCCGTAATTTGCGCATTCTTGGTGTTTTGCAATGCTCTTGGTGGTATGGATGATGATGGATGAGAATTACTGAGTGAATTATGGACTACAACAGTGTGGAACTAGGTAGTCTTATGCGATGCGTTGCCGCTCCCCCTAGAATACCTGGGGCAGCCCAAGCTTGAAGGCTCGGAGCGGGATTCTTTCTCTTGGGTACGTGCCTTTGGAAATTGCTTACTTCTTAAGCGCATCGTATATTTTATGAATACTAGAGCTCCGTTGGTCATTGGGTTGTAGCCAAGTGCTGCCAATGTCCGCCCCTCACGTGGCAACAGATGGTTGTACCGGACGTGGAGTTAGGTTTATGAGGGGCTTATTATTATTATTAGACAATGTAAATTTTACATAATCAGCTTTTAAAGAAAATATATTACAGACTTTGATAAATATGCCTCTCATAAAATGAAATACTGTAAAGAACATATATACCCCTGGATTGCCTACACTATTAGGTGTATGATGAAGCTAAAGTCGGAGCTCCTAAAAACAATTTGTACAACAGCAAAAGTAATAACTCTTGTGTAAAAATAACGAAAGAATAAAGAATAAAACTCATCAAAACTTCTTTTAAGTCGAAAGGGAACGCAAAAATTTTATTATTATATCAACACAAGACGTAGACATACCAAGGTTTTGTGGAAACATAAAAAATAATGCAATAATTTATATAAAAGTGATATCTATCTACCTGTTAACTTAAATTATCCTAATAAAATCAAGGATCACTTTGTTAATTAACCTGGTAAACGTATGGTCCTGTTTTCACAGCTCACCTATTTCGAATTTGATAGGCACTGTCTGGATACCAACTGGTTTTAAACTCATGAAATCGCAAGTGTTACAAGTTTTAAATTCTCTCCATTAAAATGCTATAGGTATATATTATACCTATAGCATTTTAATGGAGGAGGTACATCACTTGAAATGTTAAAATAGTTACTCCTCGTACCTAGTAAATTGCAAAGGGCTTTAAAAACAGATCTAACACTAGGCCTCTTAAGTGGGGAATCGCCCAAGGCTCTACTGTATTAGTGCCTTTGCTGTATTTTGCAGATATTTGTTAAGGATATTAGGTTTATCATAGAGTGCAGGTGTAGTGAGGTTATGCAAAGACTTATCGGACAAATTTTTGGGAGTAACAGAGTTCTGCCTCCAACCCCCTATAGTTCAGATTAGTTTGAAAAGGCATACAAAAGGCAATGATTTGACAAATTTAAATAAATATTGA
>MOOZ01000122.1:2292695-2305301 GCA_002930495.1 Cecropterus lyciades | reverse complement strand
TATTGAATATTTGGTATGTAATTTTACAAGGCATCTCTCTCACACTCCTGTTAATTTTCATAGGACAGAGCCAGTTTACAAGTATCATATTAATGAGATAAAATGTTTCAGCGTGCATGCTGTATGCTTCAGTCCAGATGGAACGCAGTTGGTGGTAGGTGCTGGTGAGAAGGTGATGGTGTATGATCCCAGAGATGGAGCACTTGTTCAGTTACTCCAAGCACATAAGGGAACAGTACACGCTGTCGCCTATTGTGGTGATGGCAAGAAGTTTGCCAGTGGAAGTGCTGATAAGAATGTTATTATTTGGACATCCAAAATGGAGGGTGTACTGAAGTATTCGTTAGTATTTTTCATAACACATATTTAAAGGCAGTTATAGAGTGAAGTTACGTTTAAGATATTATCTGAGTACAGTATTAGTACAATTGACATTATATGAATGTTTTTACATAGATTAAATCCATGATTGCAGAGATAATGTTCAGCCAAATATGTTTCATTCATTATTATTGAAAAGTATTTATGTATGAATGTTTGAAAATTATATATGAAAACACCATACTGCAAAATCGCAATGCTTTATGTATGACTTATAATGTTTAATTATGATTTTTATTTGAATTTTTGTTCTTATGTGTCGACAAAAGTCATAAAAAAAATATTAATATTTTAACATTTTTTTTTCAACAGACACAGTGAAGCTATACAGTGCTTGGCATACAACCCTATTACCTATCACCTGGTATCATGTGCACTGTCTGACTTTGCATTTTGGTCTACTGATGTAAAGGCAGTACAAAAATACAGATTGTCTGGGCGCATAACTTGCTGTGCATGGTCTCCATCTGGTCAACACTTGGCCATAGGCATGGCGAATGGTATAGTTTCTCTGAGAGACAAGGTATGAAAGTACACTGTTATCAAATTTTTATACAATACTTATTGATTTTTCTATGAGATTCCAGTACTAAATGCGAAAGTAGTCCGGTGGATGGTAAGTCACTGCCTTCCCTATACATCTGTACACAAAACCACAGAATTGTGTTTCTACCAAGTTTATAACAGATGTATTGCCACTTGTGAGGACTAAGATGTTGACAAACTTCGATCGAAAAGCTTGAACTGTTTTACATTCGTGGTACAATTTATTGTTTTAATACTTTAATAGTAGAACAATGCTGATTTTACCTTGCAAACAAATTTTCATATACATAAATTGCACCTTTTATTTTTTATGCCTTGTACCTGTACTCATATGATTATATCGTTATTAAATTGAAGGTTGGAGAAGAAATACAAAGAATAATAAGAGATGCAGCTGTGTGGGCACTAACATTCTCAAAGACATCCTTATTGGTCACAGATTGGAATGAAATTCTATCTTTCTATGATATCTATGCCCAGCCAGTTTATAAAGAAAGGTGTATTGGTATGTCATTCATTTATGTTAATTTAATAAATTTTATGAATTAAATTTTGTAGCTACATATTTTTGATGTAAATTGGATTATAATATATAAGTGGGAAGGAATAATTTATTACAATAAGTAAAAGAGTATTATAACATCATTATGATAATATTGAAGTCTACTTACCATAATGTAATGTAAATACACATTTAGCAACTTTACATTTGGTTCACACTTACAATTAATAGCTAAACTAAATAACGTTTCAGATTAAATATTAGAATAAACATGGGTATTTCAATAAACTTGTATTAATCTGAACATTTATTTAAGTTATTATTACAATCTTATACTCTAATTGGCAGTCGCCCACAATCTGTAAAAAAAAGTATATTTCACAATTGAATATAGGCTTCCCCAAATCAGCTCCATGTGACATTAGATTTACACCCTAAATGTTGTTTGCAAACATTTTAAATCAGTTATGTTTTTTGCATCAAATAAAATACCCAATAGAATTTCCTTTCCTGACGTCTATTGAAGGTCGGTAGTCCATGTCGTCGTAGAGTGCCCTATATTGGTACTGCTGTATATCTTGGTGATGTTTATATGATAGAAAATACTGTCTACTTAATAATCAATTATTTATGAGGCCATAATAAGGACGGAAAGGATTAGTGTTAATAAATGATTATTTCGTAAATATTATTTCCTTTGATACTTTTTAAGTTGCTTAGTCATTATTAAAATTATAAAATTTTATCATTCACACAGGTATTGCAGCCCTTTCACTGTCAGTATTTGACTCACTGGTGTTGGTCGGTGGCATAGGTGGTTGGGCAATACTCACAGCTGAAGGAGTGCCCATTGCAAATACATCTCAGGACTGGGTGTGGGCTATTGCGCCGTCGTCTTCGCTTAGTGCTTTGGTATGTGTTGTTTTTGTAAAGTTAAAAAGTACTTTTACTATTATAATGGCCTACTGGCACTGAAAGAAGATTCAATATATCAATGACGACCCATGTGGTGGAGTGGTCACTATACCGGTCTGTCACCCAGTGAGTCCCGGGTTCGATCCCCGACCACACAAACACGTGAATGATGAATTTAGATTTCTGTTCTGGGTCTGGGTGTTTGTGTATTTGTCTCTGTGTGTCCATTGCACCCATGACGCAGGAGATAATTCTAGTGATGTGGCTAGGATATGAGTGTAGACAGCATTAAAAAAAATGTATGAAGTATTTTTTTTATAAGATTGAAGTAGAAGAGGAACTCTGAGTGATCTTCACTGCCCAAGAGCATCTTTAACCAACATAATATAGAAAAAAAGGTTCAACATAATCACAGATGCGTTGTTACTGTGTAATATGCATGAGCCATATGAAAATAACTTAATAACTAAACCTAAAAGTGTAACAGACTTTGTTGAGTTCTTACCAGAAACTATAATATATATGATTAAACTTATAATCGCCCGACATTATATCACTTGTCGTGCCCCCAGCGCCCGGCATAGCGAATCGAAATATAAATACCTACACCAAAAAGAGAAGTGCACACTTAACTTTTTCAAGGTCGATGTTTCGTTCATCGATATCGTAATAATGATACTTAAGTGAATAATTAATTAATATCTAGGTAAATACTACTTACCCTACAATTATAAAACATTTTAAGGCGGGTAATATAGTATAACAAGAAGTTTTTAAAGATTTGAACGATTTATTAATTAGTATTTCAGCTATTGTAAACTACTTTGCGCACAATTAAATCAATCCAAACATAAACTTCGCCATTTTTTACTCAATAAAAAGTAATAAGTTAATAGGTAAATGTATATCGATAAATCATGGTATATGAGGAGTAATTTTGCCTCATGTCGCATTTTGGCAACACGGGTGTTGCACATCAATGCAATTTTCTTAAAATTATGTTCGTAATTCATCTAACTTTGGATATTATTTTTAGGATTTCTAATTTAAAGACTAAAGTGTTTTGTGTGTGTGTTTAACTAATTACCTATTTAAAACTTTTCAATATAATACAGCGTATTTGAATAAATAAAGCAAATTAAACGACCTGTGATATTTAGTCGCATATATACGACTCGAGCGAAATGGACCCGAAAATGTTTGTTTCATAAATGCTACATAAGCGGTTAAAGCGTTAACAAGCATTACTTATGGTAGACATTATTCAATTAATTAAAATGTTGGTAATATAAATCATTCAGGTGCTCTCAATCAGGTTCTTGTGACTTGTAACAGTATTTAAAGTAATTTTACAATAGTTCAAGCATTATTAGTATTGCTCCCTAATAGTATTTATGACAAAATACCCTTTACTGTTGTATAATGATCATTTTATTTAACATTTAATGCTTATATATTTAAATTTAAATTTTCAGGCATTGGGATGTCAAGATGGGACTCTATGGTGCTACCAGTTGGTATTCAGCACTGTGCATGGCCTTTACCAGGAGAAGTATGCTTATAGAGAGAATATGACAGATGTGATCATACAACATCTTATCACGGGCAATAAGGTTCGCATCAAGTGCCATGATCGGGTGCAGAAGATTGCTATATACAAGACACGGTTGGCTGTAAGTTTTATGTTTTATTCACTACTTTAAAAAAGTAAGTGTGGAATTACATCAATCCATAAATCTCATCAAAATGTTCGAAGCTGTATACCGATATAAATTTTTTGTAACTATTAGTAATATTTTGAAAATTATTGCATATATACTGGATCATCCTAAATTCAAGTACTGGATAGGATTACAGACGGGTGGGTATACACGCTGCATGTGTTTGTTGTATTGTGGATGTTTATCCCCATCCATAATACAAGAAACCATTGTTATGTAGTATTAGTGTAAATTAGTTCTTAGTTGTATGTAAAAAAATTAAGAACACAATATCCTTTTGTAAATTTCAATTCAAAATGTGGTATTTGGTTAATTAATACATTAAGTTAATTAACTATTGCTATTATTTTAATAATAAATATTAATTACTCTGTAATTCTTGCTTTAACAGTAATGGGATGGTGATAAGATCACTATGTGAGTCGCCAATAAGGTTCGCATAATCTCTAAAGTCCAGTCTCTAATCTATGTTGGCTATTACAATATCATCTGATTATTTTGTAAACATCCCGATCTTATCGGAAAACATTTGTTTGCCAAGGTAAGCTAATATCGACAAATATTCCTGTTCTACAGGTACAGTTGCCAGAGAGAGTGGCGGTTTATGAGCAAAGCGATGTGGATGGGATGCTGTACCGTGTGAAGGATAAAATGACACAGAAAATGGAGTGCTCCTTACTAGTTGCCACTAGTGACGCTTTGCTGGTTTGCCAGGTAACTATTGCGTATTATAAGAGTGTATATACTGTTATTAATTATGAGTGAATGTTTTATAACAATAATGATAACGATACTCTTTATTGTACCCAAAAATAAAACATAACAAAGATGCATACAAATTTAGATAACAATACAAATGGCGGCCTTATGGCTAAACAGCGATTTCTTCTAGACAACCTTACGGTATGGAGTTACAGTTACAAGAAATATAAGAATAGGTGGGGTGCATTAAGTTAATTATAGTTAGCAAAATAGTATCTAAGTGTTATGTAATGAATTTCTTTCATGTACCACGTATGAATTGTGTTATTGACATTTTTCAAGATATGTACGAGTAAGAATGATTATGGTTTTATTTTGTTATATTTATAGAATTTATATTTATAGTATATATAGCAATTATACTTAGATATATAAGGAATATATATAAAATTGAGGGTGATTGTAGATCGCAAAATTTATGAATAGTAACAAACCTTTGTTTTGTATTATGAATAATAACTACTAACTAAAATTTGTTTTATTATTTAATATTTTCAGGATACCAAATTAATAATGATCGGTACACAAACACCGAAAAGTTGGCACATGTCGGCACCAATACGATACGTGAAAGTCACAACCTTATTTTTCGAGGAAATTCTTCTATTGGGCCTTTTGAACGGACAGGTATATATAGATAGTTAATAATATATTCGTCACAACTTTTGATACGTGAACTATTGTTCATGTTTTTTTTTATATTTATATTTTTTCGTTCTTTTTCTACTTATATAAATAATGACTTCATCGAAAATGGGTGACTGCAGCATCCTCGCTATCGGGTATACTTTATGTTTCGCCATCAATTCAAAGTTCACCCTCAGCTGGTCAAGTTGCTCCTCTATAACCGAAATTTCTGGACATTAAAACACTATGGGTATTGAAGTAACTATTTCTACAAGATTGAAAGTGCATACAGTTCATCTGACAGTCAATGTTTACTACCACTTATGGTAATCTGAAATCATCCGTAAACCATATAAATAGGGATGCTATCTGAAGCTAATCATATATGTTGCACTCCTGAGTACTAGGATGGTACACTCATATTTAAGAGCCCTCGCTCACGGCGACTTTTTGTAGCGATGCTGTCGCGCGTTTACGCTACTTAACGCGTGACAACATTGCTACTAACGCTTGTGTTAGCATTTGCAATTCGCTACTGCATCCCGACTGTATTGATGCAAACGCGCGACAATATCGGACGACATTGGGGAAAGAACGAAGGGAGGGTGGCGTGTGAGTGGAGAACCGCGCATCAATGCAACACTTTTGCGTTTGAATCGCGGTTATGTGGGATAGGGTACACAGCTAGCGACCGCTTCGCGACTGTATCGATGCGGATATGCGACAGCATCGCTACAAAAAGTCGCCGTGGTCAAGGGCCCTAAGTCAGCCGGCATGCACAACCTTCCACTAAAACGCAAGAATTTCAGATAGGTATGTCGGTGGTACTTCCCAATCGCACGTAGTTGGTTCTACTTATCTTATACTGATATATGATATCTTATACTGATTATACTATATTACTGATCTTAAAAATCATCGTTCATTTGTCCATCCGCCGTACACCCATCGTCCTATCCACGCTCGAACAATATTTTACTATTCTGTAGTCCGATCTTAATAAAGTATAATGAGTATTATTTTTATCAGGTCTGGCTAGTGGAGCCCAGAGATGGTGTGTCCAGAATGGTATTACAAACACCTGCGGGTGTTCGCTGTCTCGATGTGAATGCTTCAAGAAATCGCCTCGCCGTCGTAGACGAAGCTTCCATTTGCCGCGTCTATAGTCTACATAAGGCGGACTTGCTTTATGTGGTTGGTATTTCCTATGCATAATTGCTTAATATAAAAATATATGAATTTAGATTGACTGATTTTAAATGAGAAGTGAATTACCAAATGTGACTTACGTTATCTGTTTGTATTGTAATCATAGACCGATCTGTAAATGTTATAAATTTATATAAGATAATATTTAATTCTTTATAATTGCTATTACTATTAGTACCATCCAGCAAATATATCAGTTCATCGCTTAAAAACTGCAAGTAAAGAGAATGCTACAATGAGTAGTAAGTCATAGTTTGTAATGCACAATGCAATTTTTGACACGAACAGCAGAACATTGCTTCTTATTTATAACAAAACAAAATGATCTTGGTACCCCAAATACCAGGTTGAAATAATATTCACTTCAAGTCACACACAGACACACTTCAAGTGTTTTTCGATGTACATGTTATTTTGATAATCAAGTAAATATATTTTGTATCCAAAACAATAAAATGTCACTTGTGCAGGAGGAGAATGTATCATCTGCGTCGTGGAATACATGGTGCGATGATCTGCTGTGTCTTTCTGGCTCCGGGCTGTTAGCTATAAAGGCAGGCAACTTTCCAGCCGCCACGCAACCTATGATTGGTTCCGTTGTGGGTTTTCAGGTGTGATTACGTTTCAATATTTATTTTAATTACCAATTATGCTTATTTTTCCGGAATTATAAGACTTATTACAAACAAGTCTTATAATTACGGAAAAATAAGCACAGTTTTTATTATTAATTGATGTTACCCTACAATCCATCTGATGTTAATTATTAGTTATCGCTGCTTACATATAATCTAAGCTCACTTAAGACGACCTGCAACTCAAAATTGGAAGTTAAGCAAACTTACCAACAAAATTTGCAACTCAGGAAGTCATGTGTTAATAAACCTCTGTTTATTTTAGCTGAGATTCAATTTTTACGGTGTATTGGTTGATATTTAAAAGTCCCGCTTCACGTACAAACAATTCCAATGTAGATATCAGGTCAATCAACAATTATATTAGAATGCAGACGTTGTTGTATGCCGTGCATGTTTAGTTTTATGCGGAGTTTTACACACATACGATATTTTTTCGTCTATCTTTTTTTATCGTATGGAAGTAGCAAACGAGCATGCAGCCCACCTGATGGTAAGTGGCTACTGCCGCCCGTAGACATCTGTAATCAACCCTAGGCAAGATCAAAGAATCACATAAGATTAGCCACAGATGCGTTGCTATCATGAGGATTAAGATGTAATGCCTCGGAAAAGTATATCACCCTTACCACATCCTTTAGACCAGAACACAACAGCGCATAACACTGCTGTTATTAAGCAGAAATACGAACCACAAAGAGTTTTACCACCTTCAAAAAATCTTTTATATTACTGTTGATGTATTCACAAACGTCTATCGATACATGACACAATAAAATATTTTACAGGGAGGACGGGTATTCTGTCTACAAGCTAACGCCATGCAGACTATAAACGTACCTTTGTCACACGCCGTGCATCAATATACACAACAGAAAATGTTCAAGTGAGTATATATTTAATTTAAGTCGACCCGCGTGACAGAGCGGTATCCATATCACTTGACATGACACAATGCATTCCGGGTTCGAATTCTCGGTCAGACAGACTTCTGAATAATAATTTGGAGTTCTGTTCTGGGTTTGGGTGTTTTTATATTCGCCTTTGTGTGTATTCATAGGATCAACGGCACGGGTGTATGTCTCATTTATCAAGCATTTCGAACCAGAATGCAGCAGTGCTGCACAGTGTAACTTTAGGGTGAGGAGTCTAACCACAAAGAATAATAAAAAGATGTTATACAAAAACACTGTTGCTGATCTATCAAGATCTTATCTTATTTTAAAGTATAAAAGAACATATTCTTCTATAAGATGCGATAGATAGATGAGGTCTTCTTTCACTTTCTGATATTTGTAAGGCAATTAACATATTTTGTCTGAACTAATTTGTTTAAGATAATTTACAAGTTCTCTCTTAAATGCTAATGATATTGCTCATAATTTAATTACAATTTTTCTTTATTATTCAAGCGACGCATATGCAGTGGCATGTTTAGGTGTTACGGCGCTAGACTGGGAGAGGTTAGGAACTGCAGCCTTAGAGGAACTCTCTTTCGAAGTGGCGAGAAAGGCGTTTCAGCGGAGCGAAAACGTTTCATTTCTCACCATTATAGATCATCTGCAGGTACATACTTATATAATCGTTTATTACTATGTACTTTTATCTTACATTGTATTACATTTACTTTACACATCTTATATACATTACATTCCTTGTAATTGCATTATTTAAAAATCATACCGTATTCTTCGTTCAACCTTAAATCTTATTTGATTATTAATAACACATATTACACTCCTGTAATATGTGTTATTAATAATCAAGTAAGATTAAGATTTAGATTAAGATTAAGATTTGTAAAGATACCTTATTTTTCTTTATCTATTTCTATCACATCTATTAGAGTTCGAATGTTAATATATGATATGTTATTAATTTACTCTTTTTACTAAGGTTTAAGTATAACATTACTTTGTTTCTATGAGGCTTACGCGAATGTTAATCATAGTATACAATGTAAGAGAATATGTAACAAAATTTTTTAGAAAAATTAAAATAAATAAGTAATAGTTCTCTAATAAAAATCGGTGCTTCGTAATGATCTAATATGTAAGAGAACAAAAATTACCGATATAGCTCTCAGAATTCATAAACCTAATGGCAATGGGCAGGCCACATCGTTCGTATGACAGGTAACGAGCGGGGTAGAAGAGTCTCCACGTCTGAGCAAAAGGAACGTAGGCCGCCCTCCGACCAAGTGGACCGATGAACTGAAGGAGACAGCGGGTAACCGCTGGATTCAGGCGGCTCAGGACCGGTCGGAGTGGCGCAGATTAGAAAAAGGCTATGTCCAGCAGTGGACTTTCAAGGGCTGGTGGATGGATGGAAAGTTTGGTGTACATTTTTGTAAAATTTTGATTTAATTTTAAGGGAAAATAATCAACGGACTAATAAATAAATTGTAACATTTTCAGGAGCGTTTCGAATCCGGCGAGAAGCGAGCGGTTATCGAAGGCGAGATTCACGCGTATAGAGGGCGGTATTCAGATGCAGCGCGTGCTTTCCAAAGCGTGGGTCGAGATGAGCGAGCGCTTAACTTATACGTGGACTTGAGGATGTTTAATAAGGCTCAGGTAAAATTATTTGTGCAGCTGGAGAAATATAATTTGAACTGATTTGTTCAGTTCGAACATCATACGATAAATAGTGAAAAGTTTCAGAAGCACACGGACCATCTATGTGTAGACATGGATAGTCAATTAAAGATCAACATATGAAACATATAACTTTCAAAATAAATAATTGATCCTGTATTTAAACTGACTCTAGAAATCATATAGACTATTTTAATCATAAGATAATTTCTAAATGGGGTTTAACTTCACAGTTTAGCTCCGAAGGAACCATGGCCCCACCAATTTATACGTTATAGTATCATACTTACCTTCTGCGTTCCCAATTATTATTCAGAGGCAGCGCAGATGCGTTCTACGCCTAACCTCAAACAAGATTAATCCTATTTGGGGCTGGTAACTGATGTCCATTGACAGCGGTATTCACTTACCATAAGGTGGACTGCATGCTCATTTGCTATTTTTACCTCATAAAAAAATTAACCGTCGTTTTGTTTTGGTTTAAACAGTTCAAAGGGAGTTAAGGGAGACTTAACGCTTAAGGAGAGGAGGTGAAAGGAGGCTTAAGGGATACTTATACGAACCGTATTTATACAGTTTACTATGGTTTATTATGCATATCTATATGCTTGAATTGTATCGTATCTGTAAGTGTAAGTGATCAGTTCCGAATTGAGTTCCAAGAACCCCTGTTCTATCTAGAGTTGGGGACACTTGAATTGGAGACTAAGCAGATAAATCTTCATGGAACCACATGGAACCTTCATGGAACCCCCTCCATGAAAATTTATCTGCTTCCGAAAGTGAAGAATTAAAAAATGGGTTGCCATCGGTCAAGACTCTTTTTTTGTCGTCAATTTAGATTTTGTGTTTTTCGTGCTTAGAAATCAGCTGCAACACAAATTTCAATAGTTAGTCCAGAGTTTTGGGAATATGCTAGAAATGCAGCTGCAGGAGATCCACCAGAACTAACTACGTTTTGAGTGATAATTTTTGTGGTTTACGAGAAAAATGTCTGAGAACCTCTGGTGTAGTAATATAAAATATAAACAAATAGATGGCGTGGTTTCGTCTGCATGTCTCCACGCTACCAACCGGTCTAAATATAGCGTTCGTTATATTCACAGGAGTTTGTAGGTGAAGGTGAAGGTGTGATGGCCCTCGCTCGTCGCCGGGCGGAGTGGGCGCGACGTGTGAACGAACCGCGTGCGGCCGCTGAGATGTATCTGGCTGCGGGGGATGTACGCCGCGCGGCACAACTAATGGCCGAAACTGGGAAAAGAGACATGTATTCTTCTTTAATATTAATTTATAACTTATAATCTTAATATATATAATTTTCGTGTCCGCGATAATCTCCTAAATTACTGAAACGTTTTTCGTTTGTTGTTTGTTCCATGTTGGAAGATAGCATAGCTTATATCTATAGAAATTAAGTGCCACGTTGTTTGTCCGCTATGGACTCCTAAAGTACTGAAACTATTTCAATCAAACTTGTATAGTCAGATATATGTCGGTTTATCTGCCAGATAATAACACAACATCAAATAACGTATACAAAGAATTATTGTACAGTTAAAATATACATAATCAATCAAAATCCTTTTAATATTCACTTGGAAGGTAACAAACAAAGGTAGTTACACCAATATTTTACATAATAGAGCATACGTCATGTTGCGCCAAATTGGCATGCAAATGAATACACATGTACATGCAAATGAATACATACGCGGTAAAAACATAACGCTCTTTTTGGCAGTTGGGTAATAAACCCGAACATTTGGTTCTTAGAATCACACCAAAAAAATTTAATGCTCAACGAACTGGGCACGGGTCTGCTAGTATTCATACTAAAATATTTTTATGCTTAATTAGTTTGGGTATGTCTTTTAAGTGTTATAACTTTCTCACTCTGCCTGAGTAAGCGTACGTATACGTATAGGTGTAATGGTTTACAACTGTACACAGTACGACACAAAAAGATACATTGATAAATATGAAATTCCATCATTATAATTTTCATGAATATTCTTAGATAAATGATTATTTTACTTTCAATAATTTACGTCGTTGTTAAGTATGTTGAATTGTAATGCAACGAGTATCGGATTCGATTTGTCTATTATGAGTATATTATGTCTATTGTATAAAATAAGGTCTGCATCTAAATCAGTGTGCGATTTGTGCACTATGTGCAAGCATAGTATTGGTCTAAGTTCGCAAACTAGATGTTACAATTGCAATGTAAAAACTGTAAATTTAACTTCAATTTATGTGCTAGTTATAACACTTGCGTTGTTAATTATATCTTATTTCTTTGACAAATGATATTTTTTTCAGGCTAATAGAACTAGCTCGTAAATTGGATAAGGGATCAAGTGACTCTTTGCGTCACTTGGCCGAAGCGCTAGCCACGGTCGAAGAATACGCCACCGCAGCAGATGTATATCAACGACTTGGCGACTTAAAGTAAGTCGAGAAATATATGTACTGTAAGGATATTATAAAAAAACGTGTGTGTACTTATGTACGCATGTAAGAAGTTATACTCTTTTGGCGTATATAATATTTGTTTGAATTGGCGAGCTGCATTTTACTACCGTGACACAATTTTTGATTTAACTCATAAATTCGTTACAGGGTGCTGTCCCTGAAAAAAAATTCCCGCCTTCTTTTGTGTCGTAGATCACTTAAAACTTTTAATCTTAATTATGCTCTTCGTTTTTGGT
>MOOZ01000122.1:2208108-2242417 GCA_002930495.1 Cecropterus lyciades | reverse complement strand
ACCCGCCGGTCCCTGGCCGCTCAAGCAGCCCTTTCGCATGGAGCTCCCCTTCAACAGCAAGGCGGGTCAGAAAACACAAAGGTGCGCCTTACCTCCAAGGCCCCCATCCGCAGGGCCAACCCCGAGACCGCTACCCAGGGGCCGTGGGCATGGGTAAGCCGACACCTTACAGGCATCGATCTCACACACCTAGCGGCGAATCCGCTCCTTGGCTCTGCCGCAAACCACCAAACGGTTTACCGTAGAGGTCAGGGAAGACAGCAATGACACTCCGCATCTCCTCTTCCTCTGCGGTCCCACCGCCAACGCATCCGACGGTGCGCCTCCGTTCGGTCGCGGGAGACAGGGCGCACGGCAACGATATACCGAGACCCCTCTCCTCCCGCGACCTCTCCTGACTGCAGAGGTCAGAAAACTCGGTCCCCGCAGCCCCCTCGGGCCAGAGCGGGCCCACGGCCAAGCCCACTCGGAGCATCCATTCCTGGGATACCTCTTGGCTTCACCGTGGTGGTCCAAGCCATGGTTACTAAGCCCCCTCACCACGACAAGATGGAGATACCCTCTAGGGGGAGTCTGCAGTTATGTAGTACATGTCTAAGGATAACTAAATATTGTTTCTTCAAAAGTTGTCTTTCAAAAGTAAACCTGTACGTAAACATATTTATTTAGATTATATATTAATAACACAAAAACTGTGAGTATGCCATAAATACATGGCAGAAGTGAAACTTAATAATAATAATAAATCATCGTCAACCCATTGTTGTCCCACTCCTGAGCAAGGGTCTTCTCTCTGAATGAGAAATTTTAGGCCATAGTCCAACGCGCTGGCCAAGTGTGAATTGGTAGACTTCACACACCTTTGTGAAAAAGGTTTTTTTAAAGAACTCTCAGGTATCAGGTATAGGTTTTCTCATGATGTTTTCCTTCACCGTGAAGCAGTGATAAATAATTTCTAATAATAAATAGTGTAACATTTCTGAGCATACGGGTATAATGCTTTTTAAAAAAGTCGATTAAGTAATCACTGCAGCCCATTCGGACATCTTATTTCGTATATACCAAATTTGAGCACTTATACGAGCTACATAGTAAAATCGATAGCGTGATTCAGAAAGGGCTACAGGGCCATCTAATTGTAGCGCCGAAAATTGCTTTCGACTTACACTTACCATCAGGTAGACTGCATGCCATCTGATGGTAAGTGGCCACTTCCCTCCTTGGACATCTGTAAATAATATACTATATAACCCTCAGATAAGATCAAGTCTCTTACCTGAAGTTAGCTACAGATTGGATTGGAAGTATATCATGACTTGACGACCCGCATGGCGGAGCGGTCACCATACCGGTCTGACACGCAGTGGGTCCCGGGTTTGATCCCCGGCCAGACAAACATCTGAATGATGAGTTTAGATTTCTGTTCTGGGTCTGGGTGTTTGTGTAATCGTCTTTATGTGTCCATGGCACCCACGACACAGTAGAAAATCCTACTGTGGGGCTATGAGTGTAGAAAGCGTTTATGTTTATATCTCCCTTATCACACCCTTCAGACCAGAACACACCAATGCTAGTGTAATACTGCTGTATTGAGCAAAAACAGGTGTTTAGGTGATGCTTTCGGAGTCGAACCACACAGAGTTCTATCACCTTCAAAGTAAGTATTATTAAGTATTACATCCTTCATCCAGAACGCAGCATTAGCTTACTATACGGTAGTGTCTCCTGATTCAAACCACGAAACTTCTTACCATCTTTAATTTTTTTATATCTTATTAATATTACAAATGTAAAATCATGCAGTTAATGCTTTATATAAAATATATTTCCATTAGATTTCTACATTATATTATTAGCATCTACTGTATTTCAGTCAGTATATGCTAATATGGAAAATATGATTCGAATGGAAACATTTTATATTCACAGAACACATAAGACGCTTAACAGGCTAACAGCAACATCAACCAAAAAGCAGGGCTGCCTAAGCCCACCCCCTTTCGGTTTTAGTAAAGAGGTGGAACTCTGCTAAAACTCTAACGTAGAGAACGTTTTGTAAACGCAAATTTTAGACCAATGAATCGTTTTAACTCACTTTAATTAAACATTAACTATGTTATGACTCAGGTATGATTTAAATGAAACGTAGGCTCTATAAGCGAGGTCTATGTTATAGATCTTTCCAAATTCAAATAGGTATTAGATAACAATTAAGAGTGCAAGACTATCAAGAAAGCAACGATGATGATAATAAAAGATACATATTTAGATATGTTTGTTGTATTTTGTTATGTTATTAGTAACTATGTATTTGTAATAGATATATTTTTCGTCGTATTGTCCTCATAGACTTAATCGTATACATTCTTTTAAATTTCAACTATAACTCACTGTAAACATGGCTTTTTTATTCTACGAAGAGGACTAATCGTCTTAAAATGTAGAGACTCAACCAGATTCTTTCATATCAAGACCTCCTCAAAAAGTAAGTTCCGTCGAAATCAGTGAAAATTTCAATTTCAAAATTAAAAATTATAACGCACAAATCTCTTTCGAATGGATAAATTTATAAAAATTGTTTCAACATAGTGGATTGTTAGTGACGGGCAAGTTAGAGATGAACTTATAAACAGTTTTGCTTAAACACTACACTTTTACCCGACTGCGTCAGAAGGAGGGTAATGTTTTTCGAGTATGTATGTCTATTTCCGAGCCCTACCTGCTTGACATATCATTTGTCATAATCCGTCCCAGTTTGGAATGTGTCATAGGCTAAAAATGGCGACTGTAAATAGGGGAAAAAGGTTGGAGGAGGGATGAGTTTTTTGTTATCATGACAAAATGGGTATCAAATGAAAGCTAGTAAATATATCACTCTAAAAATATTATAATAATTCTTCAACTTGACTATTTTGACGAAAACTCATATAAAGCGTTAAATTAAATATATCATTATGAACAAAAACAACGTTTAAAGCAGTCGGTTTTATTTTAATACTTTCAACAATGTTACTAGTTAATAATAATTAATCGTTAGAGATAACACAATACCTGCTACTCTCAATTTAGAACCGGCCTCAGACCGAAGTTATATTTTATTCATAGCTAAGTCCGTAAGGTCTTAACATTCAATAATGGCTGTTAAGACTACGTAACATCAAAAAGACTGCATCCTTCTAGATACTTTAATACCGTAAATTTATTCAAAAAGCTTAAGCAAGCTATTGAAACAGTTTATTTCATAGTAAAAACAAGCTTTCATTTCAATGCACTGAAAAGAGCATTGAAATGAAAGAAGAAAATTAACTTTGTAATAGTCAAAACTATAATTTTTTTGTTGCATTGAACAATTTTATATCATATAAAAGTTTGTATCGAGATTTTCCACACTAGATTTCTTCAGATTTATTTCTTATTTGTGTTATACTTAAATATGTAATATTCCATTTTTTAATGACGGCCATCTTGGATGTGTTTTTCTTCGAGGTTTATTGTGTTTTACAAGTTGAGCACCTTCATTTGATACCCATATTGGATAGGTTGCAGAATAATATATAATCTTCCATTTTACTGGCAGCCATCTTGAATTTGATTTTTTTTCATAGTGTATTGTATACTACAAGTTATGCCCTTTCATATAGCCCTCGATACCCATATTGGGTGAGTTGTACAAAATATGTAATCGGCCATTTTTTGCGGCGGCCATTTTGGATTAACAACCATATTGATTACATATACATTGTCTTCAGAACCTAAGGTGTGTTCCAAATTTCAGCTCAAACGAACACTGAGAAGTGAGTTAATTCAGCGTGCAAGATTTGACCTAGACATACTTACATAGTTATGTACATACAAACATTGTAAGGTTCATAAAAAACTTTTAAAAACACAGTTCTATCCTGTTCTTCTATTTAGAAATTATGTCGATTCTATAAATAATATGAATAAGATTTAACGAATTCAGATTTTGTGTAACTTTATTCTGTGAGAACTGCATCATTAACAACATCCTTCCACAGGGAATCAAAGCAAATCTCTGATTGCTTCGTAGGATACGTCCTTTTAAAATGATCCCTTTTACGTTTCAGTCTGTTTATCCATGCTTAAAGCGTTTGTCCGCTGTCAATGTTTAACATTTTACTGAATTTTAAAATACATATATATCTTCAGGGGTTCATCTATATCCTTTATTGGCGGCATCGGTGTTTTGGTAAATAGCTTGGTAACAATTAAAACATTATTTAAAGTAATTATTGCACAAATAATACATATTAATAATAGAAGAATATGTTATAGAAGCAAGCAAGCATTGAAACCACCTGATGGTTAGTACATTATCGCCTATGGACATATGCAATCAACGCTAGATAAGAAAAGGTATCTGGGGTGTTGACGAACTTGGAATCCCTCGGATAAATATGTATGACTCTTTCTAAAAGTAACCATCTAAATCCTTTTTTACTCTTATTTTTTTTACTTATATAATTACTAATGAAGTTGATAGTAATGATAACAACCAGATATATTTTTATAAAAAATCT
Organism: Cecropterus lyciades; assembly: GCA_002930495.1. Taxonomy (NCBI): domain Eukaryota; kingdom Metazoa; phylum Arthropoda; class Insecta; order Lepidoptera; family Hesperiidae; genus Cecropterus; species Cecropterus lyciades. Next base: position 2,237,876 of record MOOZ01000122.1, on the reverse strand, counting down.
CTAATTTTATACGCGCACGTATACGTTAAACGTGTGGGTATAAACTCGGAAATTTAATATTATTAAATTTCCGAGTTTATACCCCGAGTATATATATGTAATATTAATTTATTTAAAGTATAAATACCTAAAAAAACCTCACCTCACCTTAAACCGAGTCCCTCTTAATATTTAGAATCCAAATTTACTAAATAATTAGTGTTTTATATTTTTTCTATATATTTAGATATAGTACGCCTCCGTTAAGTCCTTGAATCGTTGTCAGCAAGTTCGTTCGTCCAGGTGCAAGCTTAGACTTTGTATTCATAGAATAATATATATTCATTAATTACATGCTCGTACCTACCGCGCTCCATTCTTAAACGCTATGGAAGCACGTTTTCTTTGAATTTAATAGAAGCATTGCGTTTAACGGTGACAAGTGTCATAACAATGTTATATCAAAACAATGAATCTGGGTGGGCTTCCATCGTTTACGATTCTGATACCCACTCTTTTATCTTTATACCTATTAAGTTACTTAAAATGTTAATTTATATCTTTCTTGTCTTTTTGTAGGGGTAGTGTTAATTTTAATATCGGGTTGATTCTACAATCAAACTTTCGAATTGCTGCGCTAGGATGCTATCGTCGTAGCGCAATTCCAAAGCAATTTCGCTTGCATGTCACCGGACATATCATAGTAAAAGCAAAATTATTAAACTTCTGCTCGATTCGTGTGTGAACAATGACGATCACAGCTCTGAGACGACATCATGTAGGTATATATAAAATTAAACTAAATTAATCTGAGTAGGTTATACACGGAATTTACTTACATTTATTACCATTGTTACTTGCTTACGAAAACTTGGATATACAGAAAATCTGTAACATTAAGCTGATAGCGATGTAAAAGTTTGATTCACGAAAAAGGCGCTAAAAACTTGAAGGCGCACAGGAATATCCATGTGGGGTATAGGTATCTGTAAGGTAATTGTGAAAGAGGCATGGCTTGAAACCTGGGTGCTAGCGAGTTTCGGGCTTCGGGACAACTGTTGAGCGCATCTGCGCTCGTCATGCCTCCCTGGCGGACCCTGGCGCAGTGTATAATAAGGCCGCGAGCCGAGCGCGCACCATTCCTGTCCCAAACGTTGCGCCGCTCGCACGCCGGCAAGCATCGCGAAATCGCACGCATCCCGCACTAGATTCAACCGCGAAAATGCAGTGCGCTACCAAATGTGCCGTTTTGACTTTGCTTTTCTTACTGACAGTGAGTGCTGCTGAACTCAAAATCAAGGAGGAGCTGCAAGCGTTGGCCGAGCAAATCGAAATTTTGAAAACTCTGCACCTTACCGATATTACGCGCCTGAAGAAAGAAATTGAATATCTCAAGTGAGTTAATTATACATGATTATATTAAATTTAATCGAATTGAACTTAAGCTTTATTAATTTATTTTTATAATTACTTTTATTGTTATTTTGTACCTTTGCCAACGAATTTACAGCGCGGCGCACTTCTAGTTTCATGAAAGTTTGTAGAGACGCATAAAAAGCGCACGTAGCGAAATATGACTAGAAAACGATTTAAATATGGCTTTAAGTTTAAGAAATCGACCCTTATATATTTGAAGATAACAAAACTTGACTGCAGAATAAGAACTATAAATAAATTAAAACTTTTCATACGAGGTATTTAATATTACCGGACGTATATTACCGATTTTCCAAGCTTTTTAAAAGTCGAAATTCCATTTGGATCGAAATACTTTTGTAATTGATTAAATGGAATTTATTTAACGTCTGCTGAGCGTTAAGTGGATCGGGAAAGCGGCAATGAATTTTTAACGCGGATGCGGATTTGATCCTTCTACATGCATATAAACCAGCTTTACAGTTTTATTTTTTATAGCTTTTTAATGGTGTTTGTGTCAATTTTTTAATTGTAATTATTTATATTGTTTTATTTATGTTACTACAGAATATTTTTCATTTAAAATTGATTTTAAAATTGAATTATTGTATCTCTAAAAATAATTTCATAAGCTGTAATTGTGTAAAACTTACGTAATTATACTTATAAAATAAAATGATTTTTTATGAATTAGCATCGTCAACTGAAGCCAATTCACATTTTAATGTAGTAATGTAACTACATTGACATATGAATTGGCTTCAGTGGACACCTGTGTTCTTTTGACTTCCATTTTGCCGCTGCTCAATCCGTCTTGACAGTTTTGGTTTTATGTTACATGTTTCATGACGACATTCGGTTCTGTTCGGGTTCGATTCTTGGCTGGATAATTTTCCAAAATAAATAAAGTTACGTAATATTCTGGTCTGAATATTTACGTATTTGCGTTTGTGCCCGCGATGGTTACGCCATGGGGGCCATGGGATGAGGGGATGGAAAAAATGGGACTATGCCTTGATCAGCATTTCAACAAAAAAAATAGTTTAAATATTTTTTTAGCTGTATGCACCTTCGAAAGACCCAATATAACACGGAATTAAAAGTACTCTTTGTTACAAAACTGCAATATACATGAATTAATAGAAATCCGTGCTATAAATTAAATGCCATCAATATGGCGGCGTTTGGTAACTTATAACGTTGATGCCACATATGAACGTAAAATAATAGACATAATGACGGATTTTAAAATTCCTATCTCTAATATAGGTACCAAAGTTCCAATGGTAACATTTTTTTTTTCCGGAATAAATAAAGTTTCTACGCAATAATAGCATTTTACCTAATTTGAATGAAACGAGAAAACGTTCGCAGGTAGCATGGCGTCCATTGGTGACATTACGTCTCAACATTGCATAGAAAAATTCAAGCGATAGGGTCCTGCGTCCTGAGACATGACGTCATTCGTTCTGATTGGCGTTTGAATTAACATGGCCAGCTGCAGTATTTTATTGGAAATACAATTAATCTTAAAGTATAAAATACTACTTATCAAAAGATGGCGCCACTTTACATTTAAATGTTTTAAACATATTTTTGCATTAAAATCATTCTTAGATCCTTAAATACTATCATTGTGCGTATTCTTGTGAAAGCAAACTGTGGCAACGGAATATTAGAAGTAATGGTAAAGTACCCGCAAGGCCACAGTAAGGGTGGCCGAAGGCAGGGTGACTAAGTGCAAGGTAAACGGAATCAATAATGCTAGCACATCCATTAACTATTAGCCATCACAGAGCCAATTGATGCCCTCAAGCCAATCCTGCCCAGCTTGCGCATATTTTATAGCGCTGAGTTTACTTACGAGATTTCACAGTTGAGTAACATATACCCTGTATGTTCTACGAGTATTGTGCATGTGGCATTATTTTATTTCTCCCCATTTTATGGTTTTAGCAGAAGGGGTTGCGGATTCGATTCCCTGTGGAGCTAAGTGTTTTAGTGACGAACAAAGATCTTCATAGGGTAGTGAAGGGAGCCACAAGTACTATAATTAAAATTTTAGACAAAACCTGATGGGGAAAACACATCGCAATTCAAAAGGCACTTTAGTGATATACTTTGCTTTAAGTTAAAACCGATCTACGATTTAAAATGCAAAGGTTTTCATTTGTGATTTTCAGCAGGAGAAAGTGAAAAGTAAACTGAACTTAACTATCGGTAAATGAAGTTCCGGTTTTAGCGACATAATTTTTCTTTTTACTTTAAACCGATTTATTCGATGGAGTCAGTCGTAATTAACTTTTCTTGTAAAAATATCTGAGCACCATTACACTGCATTATACTGTTTTATGAAACACTTAGCATTCCGAGGGCCTTTTCAGTTTTACGTACAAGCCGAGTTAAGTCCCTCAAGACGTGTCATAATATAAAAGTTGGAAGTGGTGTTTCGAGACTGCAGAGAAACAAGGGCCTCTCGACAAGAACCAGGCCATCTGATCGACGCGATTTCTCTACGTCTCTCCCTCGGGAATACAAAAGGCGTCTTTTTACGTTTGCTCTCTTAAATCGCCACTGAAATATGTAGCTTCTTAAAAATTCGTAGCCTTCAGATACGAATTCTTTTTTAAAAGTAACTAAGTAGGCAAGATACAGATTTCTGTTAACGATACCTACATATTAAACAATAATTATGGAAGAGGACTAGAAACATGATACGAAATGTTCTTTCATTATCAATTAAATAGATATGAAATTAAATCGATGACTGGTTTCTTTACTTATACTTAACGTTAATTGATACTTCCATACTTCCATAAATTAATTTTGATAATTTTGGTTTTGATATTGAATTATATTTAATCAATATCAAAACCAAATCATTTGCTAAATTCAACCGAGTATTGAATGACTATCATTCAATACTCGATGGAATTATTATATCAAATCCATTAATTTATTTGAATATAGCTTTAGCGGAATGCAACAAAATTCCTGTTTGCGGACTTAAACAGGTTTCTCATCTCCCTGGAACTATATATTAACCAAACATTTTAAAGACTTATTGATTTATCTGTGATACACACAGCAGCAAGAGCGATCGCGCTGATATTTGTTATAATAAATATAATATAGGTAGGTAATATGGAGATCCATACTTAGTACTAGATTGTTGGTACTAGATAGTAATATGAGGCGCTCCTACTAAGCCTTAGCTCTAGCCAAGGGTATCAACTCATGTGACCAACTCCAGATAGAACCTCTTATTTAGGATTAGATGTTCATGAGTGCCTTATTATTTCCATCGCTTACTCACCGAGGAACCGGTCCTTTGGTAACTGTAAAAATTACAAATGTACAATTTGTTGTACAAATACAGAAACAGAACTCGTATTCGAGTATTAGGTATTGAAGTAATTGATGAACTCACACTCTTAATATCCGTATGTCCGGTCGTTTGACGTTCGTTTACTCCATTTTAAATCTCATTTAAATTCGATTTCGATTTCGCATCTTCCGTTCAGTTGGTTCGAGATCTATATTTTGATTTGTATACATTTCAAGCATGGATTTAAGGAGTTAGTTTGTAATCTCCATGCTATTAGTCAGACATTATCAATAAATTTAACATAAATTAAAACCTTATCGGCATTTTGAAAACACCTGCGCGTGCAGTGGACGCAAGATCGGACCTGCTCTGACTGCTCGAACGTGTGCGCATAACTAAACGTGCTGACCAACTTAACTATTTGAATGGCGAAATAAAAATCTCTCGACTTTAATGCTTATCTCCTGGTATTAGCGTGAAGCTGGGCCTTCAGCTTACCGTCTTGATAATGTTGCAATAAAGCTGTCCCGAGTATATAAAATGAGTTTGCATACTTGAAATGCTATGTCGCCAGCTGTTCGCCTGTTTTGTTGGTCGATTTTTATTACGTTTATTTATACCATGAGCGGAGTAGACTCCAAGTGGTCCTCGTCTTCGTATATATCTCGTACCTTTAGCAAATATCTATTAAGAATTTTTGTACGCCTATATCAACATAATAACGAAATACATTATAACGAAATTTCTAGAATTACATGGTAAATTTAATATAAATTAATAGAAATAAGAATAACATAAATGTAACAGAAATCTAATTTTTGACTATGTCATCATCAAAAGTTCGTAAAATTATTTTTATTGTTCGTTAAATTATTAGTAGTTATTTTTTTTTCACGTTATTTAGTAATAGTATACAATACATAAATATGTTTTTAGAGATAACTTGGATAACTACTCTCTATCAAGAATTGGTTAAGGTAGATTGAAATGTAATATACAACATGGGGAGAGTAATCGTTAGCGCTCTAAGCGAGGATTACTTTTGAACCCAAATTATTGGATAACTGTTGTAACCCGATAAGACTATAACTAATTTTGGGCATCATTAATCGGTAGTGCCTACTCGGTTAAACCGTGCAGAATATCGTAATAATTATACAAATTTTGGAAAAGTAAACTGAATAAAATATATGTTTACGAAATCAAAGTAAAAAGGGTTCAGTTGGTGCTTATAGGGGCGAAACATCTGGCTTAATGGGATGTTTATTTATATACCAACCGGAAGTAATGTGCTACGGGCCCACATCCGGTAGATGGCAAACGGCGCGCGTGCGCAGCTCGGAACAGCTAAAAAATTATACATTAGCGTTCCAGCTCGTTGTTTTTATAGTAATCGACATTATAAAATGGAGCGGGCCGGAGGGAATGGTTCTAGAATGATGATCAAGTTGTTAGGTTAGGTTAGGTTATCTTTAATAAATAAATAAGGAAAGTAAGGAATAGATCCATCTTTTATGATATCCCAACAAGGTCACTACAAACTCAAATATTTAATACGTCTTACCTTAATGTATATATTACCTTGAGACGTCTATTTGTATTTTATTATATTTAAATGTTTTAAAAATAGGTAATCAATTATGTTTTCATTTTTTACATCAACAAAAGTGATTTACATGAACAAACTCGTAACAGGGAACGCATTTTATATGAGATATAAACCATAAAGAGTTAGATCGTTTCTGCATCGTTTTAAACCTTCGATGTCGACATACCAAACAAGCAATAAAATATCTAATTTAAGTTAACACAAAATAATAAAATATCTAATTTAAATTTACACGCCACTATACCTTCCTAATTTGAATGGTAAAAGAAAAATTTGAAAATACTTCACAAAATGTTGATTATTTAAATGTTGCGAATTAAACTAACGAGGCTGAAAATGAAAGTTCCAAGAAACCTTGTACTGAAGACTCGACTCGCCCAGAATAACTACTGTACCTGTACCTGTCACCTTTACAAAGATGTAGTTTTGTCAATTAAATTAAATGACCGAAAGATGAACTTACCTATTCACTAAAATATTATAATCATGTCGGAATATGAAATATCAACTATGTCGTTATATTACATTAAGAAGGTTAATAGACAATTTAATCTACGAGTACACAATTTCAACAAAGACTATTTTTACAAGTAGCTATGAATAGTACAGTATTATTACGTAGGTATATTATAATAGATCAATAGATCATAATACAAGATTAGAATATATTGTATGTAATATGAATCTACGATATACGCAACGGCCATTTCCGGCTACTCATACTCTATTCTAAGATTTTCCGAATTCTATTACTAAAAGCTTCATTGCGGATTAAATACGAGCTAAATCTGATCTCTTTTGCAAACTTCGACGTGGAATTTAAAATATTGATTCAACGGCAGTCGGTTTCGAGTTTGCACTTCATTTCAGTTCTGGTTATTATCATAGATACTGTTTGTGTTTTGACCCATACTTCCGCGTGTGTTTCACAATCATAGATTCCCCTACATTTTTTTATTCTCCGAAATCGGAGTGTACCTTAATTAAAAGTTCTTCAAAATACACAGCCGGCTTTTTTTCTAACGTCTAATTTAAAAGGCAGGTGTGCGGACGCATATTTATTCGACGACATTTGGCCGGCGTTAGTTTTTTTAGAGACGTGTGGCCATTAGAAAAGTGACCTTATAATTTGACCATACGGTTTATTGAATATAAATGAAGAAAATACTTTTTAACCAATGCTTTATGTCTTGTTTTTTGGGAAAGTGGAACTTAACCATCCATAATTGATATAGACATTACGCAGCTTGCTTAAAATTAATTACTATCTGTTTCTATCACTTTTTGTAATGTCATTAATTTGCAGTACCTACACTAATCTATAATAATTTGCATTATTAAGTATAGAGAAGACTGTAAATAACAAACAAAAAATGCATAGGATGCAACGCAATTATAAAACTATCATTATTATATATGTACTTCGATTAAAGCTATAGGTTTAGACATTTTACTATATTATTCGTTAAAAACAACGGATTAACTTTCGGCCACAGAGCTTCAATTTCTTCTTATCCTACCTTCGAAGGTAAGAAAGGAAAAAATGGAAAAGATATGAAAATGTATAAAAAAATGCAATATTTCGCTGGTATGATTGCTTGCCGTATGACGTAGGAAGAAGGACCGGTTTTTTCTAACACCGCTCAGCGCGCATATGGCGGTTGCATCTGTCGGTAAATAACAATTTTACATCCCGACGGGCGATTTTAGAACGTGATACACTTTAATTGGATGTAGCGAGTTCTGAAGTTAAAATATTGAATAACTACTTTGTTTGAGGTTTACTTTTTATATAATTGAAGTAACGAGCGAGTAGGCTGTCCACTTGTTGGTAAGTGGTCACTGTCGCTTACGAACATCTGTAGCTTTATACAGAACTAACATCAACCCGCTTCAGTCATGTTAAATTATATTGATTGTCGTTGCAAAGTCAAGAAGAAACAAAGCAAAAAAAAATTAATTGAACCGAATTGTAAATCTAAATCATTATCGGATCCATCTGACACACAACAAATTTTATTAAAATTGGTCCAGTCATTTAGGGGTAGTTTAGTGTCATACACACACACAGAAGAATTATATATATAAAGATTAGAGTAACGGAATTATTTGAAGACTTATGATTGATAAAAATTAAAATAATCTTGAAAGTGATCGATTGTGTGGTCTCATCTACATTTTCTGGTATTTTTGTGAAACGAAATTGCTCTCATGTGTTAGCTAATAAAAATAGAGAGAAGTTCACAGACTTATAATGAAGCCATTTTAACCCCGTTTCTTAAAAATTGATTAAACAGATTTTTAAACAGATAATACAACTTGTAACATACTGACAAACGATATTTCAATTCTGTACAAATACTTTGGAAATTCAAAATAATAGGTGTAAAAATTGTAGTGTATATAAAAAGTGGTACATGTAACTCAAAAATAATTTATAGAGCAGGTAAAGTATTAAAAAAATACGTTAATGTATTAAAAATACTACCTATATACACATTTTATTTTGTACTGCTGGACAATCGAAAACTATTCATGACAGTGGACGTAAAATCATAGTGATAGATAAATATTATAAAAATATAAACGTAGTTACATAAACAAGAATAATTAACGTGGACTGTAATAAAACAATATTTGCCGTCATAATAAAACACGTGTTTACTATTAATTATGATGGATAGTATCAACAATGTCTCATTATGCTTACTTAAATATGATATAAAATATATATTTTATATATAGGTCTCTTAAACAGGGATTTCGCCAAATTTCTACAGAAGTCAGAATTTCCTGCAGCTGTTTGATCAGTATGCCACCACATATATGTCTTATGACAGCAAAAGCTGTGATCTAATTAGAACAATATAAATAAGGGATCTCTATATAATATGCGCAATAGAAGATTCCAATTTCGTCTGAAGCAACGCCTGTGTGTTCAACTAGATCGTGATCAAATGAGATGTCTATTCTATTCATATTTGTTAGCTGACTGTATCAGGCGGTGCGACATTTATTCCCTATTTGTGCCACATAAATAACTCTAGTTAAGTTTGGGTTCATAACATGTGAGGCATTTGTTCTACATATTGGTAAATGAGTACATCACTTTTAAAAAATCCTTGTATCGCCGGCATGGACTCAATTTCCCTTGTCACAGACTATTTGTGGATCGAGGGCTGGAAAGCAACATGTCTTTATGAATTTACTATCAACATGTCACTCCAAACGCAGGAAGTTATGGCTGGACCTAGATGTATGTTGCATATTTATGTCCAGCATTGAACATAGTACGAATAATGGATAAGGATTAATTAAAATACCAAAAAAGGAATTCATCTGTATGTCTTTCTTATGAAGCTTGCGTAGTACAATAGCACTGTGCAGTGCGCGTGCCTTGCGAATATTGTAGTAATAAGATGCTGATGACTCCTGTTTGATCTCAGGCGCTGTCGCGAACAATTACTTATCGAGACAAAGAGCTGCTTCATTATCACAGGTTTTACTAGCTTTGCTATTGTCTTTTAGTTTTGTTATGATAGCTCATCTTTCTTTCTTTAATAAGCCAGGATGTAAATAATTTTGCCTTACAGATAAATTTTGTGACATGTGGAACACTGTTTTGATAAAAATAATATCGATAAACAAACTACATGACCTACATTACACGACATTTTTTTCAGAATACATTTGTGTTTATAAATGTATACTGAAAAAATGACATTATAAATGAGAATATACTCGAAAAACATTGACAGTAAAGCAACGAATATTGGGACCAATAACCCGCTGTAGGAATTCCGATGAGTAATTCTATTTGTCAATGGCAAACATGGACTACTTACTATCAATATGTGGTTTTATATCAAAATAAATATTGATCCTTAAAATACTGAAGATTGGACGATAAAATATTTTAAGTGTTCACCGGATATAGCATGCACCAAACTGAACGATAAACGAATGATTTTACCAAAAACATTGATAAAAGAACGACCGAGTAATGATTTCTTGGAATTTAAAAATATATTCTATTCATTGGGGATAAAAATTGAAAAGTAAAGATTATTAAAAACTATCGTACTTATAAGGTACTATCTTACTTATATTATGACTTACTTATATTCAAAAACGTCGTATAATATGTATAGAACACTTACAACAAAATTGTTAGCAATGTGTTAATCAAAAATCATGTCGTAAGTAAATTTGAGTAAAATTTGATATACTTGCACATCGTCAGAAGAAAACTCTATCTTGTTAAGCTGTCTAAAGTCTAAATCTCCCGTAATTTTGTTTTCTATTTATATATCTGTTGGCGGCACAGGTAGCGCTCATTGGCACCGCAATGCTAATCCTAGCGCAGTCTACACAAAAACAGATTCTGAAATCTAAACTCGAGCTTACTACGTAATACCCTAGTTTTATATGCAAGAGTAAGTCTAGATAATTCAACTTTGCCGTGGTTAAACGTTGCGTCCGCTTTGATATCCGACGAATAATTCCACTCAAGTAATGCAGTTTATTACTGGAACACGTACTCAACTAACTAACTTATTTCATTGAGTTTATGAAGCCTCTCCATATTCTGTGTCATAGTGTCCTTAATTTGGTTGATGATATTAAAGTGTCAAAACTCTTCATATTTGAAGCTGAGCTCGAGTTAATTGATGATGAGCATATTTTAACCTTTATTTATTTTTAAAAAATGTTGTTTAGTTGAAAATTTTCGACATGGTACAATGTATAAATCAATTTCTATGAAAGTGCAAATAATACGCCGCATTGCCGAAGTGTTCTGCATATTGTAACGAAATGTTACCTGGCCAGGAACATGTCAATGAGACGTCTTCGCGACCCTATTTTTTATCGAGTCGTCCGCGCTAGAAGAGTTAATTTAAACTTGAGATCGGTTAGCTACTAACCAAATAGAGTTGAAGCAAGGAGTATTAAGTCCACGTCGAAGCTGATCTAATTAGTTACCTAATACTGTGACGAGGCAGAAAAAATGTTATTATTCGCTGTCGTAGGAAACCCGGTGCTACCCGCCCTTTGCCCTGCGGCTCCCCTGTGCTGGTGCGCTCTTGCATAACATTATTTCCTGTATTCCATTTGTGTAGTTTGCGTTCTGTAATTGCTCAGTGCGCTATAGAAGCCTTCGTAACTTTAACCTACTCCGCCAATAAGCATTATTTGTGTATTTGCTATAAACGTTCGCAAAACAATGTAGCATACAACGCTGATGGTATTTACTATTGGTACCAAAGTTTGTACAAAATTTGTCTCACAAGCTTCGTACAGAATAAGCTTCTCTTAAGTGAACACTAAGACGCTTGTTTTGTGGTAGCGAGTTCTTCGTGATAGGATTATCTCAGAACAACATTGGTCGTGTATTGTTAGGTGTTTCACACTAAAGCTTTTTCCATGTAGCGTTTTGTTAGCGAGTACATATTGGATATTGTAAATGCTTGAACTTTCAGCTGATGATGTTCCATTAGCTGCATCGTTGTACTGTTTTAGACATTGTCAGTGTTAATATCAAATGTGTTTTTGTCTTTGCGAGTCTCCATGGCACCCACGACAAGTAATATCCAAGTATGGGTCTATGAGAGTAGAAAGCGTTATTAATATTAATAGTTTTTGGCTTTTATTATTGGACTGTTTTATCTCAAGAAATTATGATGTGATTGAGTGTTTTTGTGTAGGCAACACGCGTCTGCTCCCCCCACGGACAATTACGAGCGCAACGAGCAGACCACGCTGCAGTGGGCTAAGACCTCCATGAACGAACTGCGCATCGAGATGAGGGAACTGGGCGAGAGCGTGAACAACTCTGCTTTACTGCGCCAGCTGCATGTCATTCGCAATGATGTAAGTACTCTTCTGTACATTTACTCGTACCACCACCAACCGGTACCTGTTACCGGTACTGGTACCAGTATTGGTAGTGTATTTTTGGCAATGAATAGTGACGATCTATCCAGTTCTTGGGGTCAGAGTATTGGCCTATATGGGTACCGGGCTGTAGTGGCTACTTACACGGATTTTGTAACGTACGCCACTTCTAATACATAAAAAAAAATTCAACTGACGAAGATATAGAAATGAATTTAAAAATTGTAAAAAAATTATTGAGGAAATTATTCCAATCGCTTGGAAAATAGCCATACTAAAATCATGATAGCATCGAGAGTCTCTTCAATTTATTTTCCGCGAAAGATCTACATCAAACCTGGTAATTGCATAAGGCACGATAAAACTTCATAAACTTTGTTCCAGCTCAAGCAAGCTCTTACGGAGACGTCCGATCTGGCTCACTTGGCTCGCACGCAGGAGACCCGCGTGGACAAACTGGACAGCGAGGTTGGCCGGCTCAAATACGAAGGGCAGCAGATGAGGAATATGATTGCTGAACTGCGCACCCACTACGCCAAACTCTCCAAAGAGGTAAGTGTTTGAGAATTCTTACTACTTCATATATTGTACAATTAAACATTACTTACACTACACACGTTATTTGTAGACAACCTTAAATACAAAGTTTTCCAATATAATCACTGATCAAAGATAAGTAAATATTTTATTCAAATTAGACACTGTACAAATTCTTTTTGTACGTCAATAACCTATCAGAACTTCGCAAGGTGTTTCGTTAACTCATTAAATCTAACTAGTGAACCGTTAGCAATATTATCAATAAATAACATACCCGATATATGTACATATATGTAAACGAAAGGAAGCTCACTTCGAACTAACAACTTCCAAACATCGCAGAGCAAACGAGCAAACAATAAAAGCGACAACCATGAAATTTGAACAATTTGTTCATTTCATGATCACTAAGATTTTTTAATATTCCAACCTAAGGAGGATTATATACGGGTCTAATGTTTGTATTAATTAATGCGTCTGCGCGTACGTAGTCGCGGGTAATAGCTAGCCATAAATAAAGTAATAAAATAGCGGGTATGCTTATTTGTATCGATAACGTGGGTGAAATCGCGTGGCGTGACTAGTACAATATAAAATAGCGTCCACATACGTTAGTTTAAGTAAAATCAGACGAGGTTAACAGGCCGCCAGTAACCCAATTTGATTGTCACAGCTCTAACGGCGAGCTGGGTTGGAGTTTTGCGGATCACCTTCAGCTCCATTTATTTTAACATCATTACTAGTGGCACTCCATAATTCAGTTATTCGCGGAACGTTACTGCGAATCCGTAACCGTATTATATATATGTTGAAAATTGTATAGGGATTTTATGAACTTTACTAACGGCTTAACTTAGCAATGATAGTATGTGGTTAGAAATTCGCCGGAATACCGAAGAGCGAATCCGAGGCACTTATAAATTTACGAAGTTATATATGTTTTAGTAATTATTTATTAACATTTGCTTTAACTGTGAAGTAACACATCGTGACAAAAGCGCCTCAGAGTTCTTTAAAAAAATTAACAATTTACACTTGGCCAATGTGGTGACCTATGGACTAACCTCTCTAACTCTGATAAGAAATTCATGTCCAACATTGGGACGGGAATAGATTGACGACGACGATGTTCGTAATATTAGCGCCAACTGTATTATATGTATATACCTATATATGACTTATTTTTATACATAATAGGCTTAAGATATAATATACAAGTTTTTTAACGTACGTTGAAACATTACGGCCATTAAATACTTACTTAATTACTAAAGAATTGCCAAAACCATCGCAATAGTGTGCATATATTACGTTACCTCGTGGAACTGGAAGTTATCTGAAATCTCGTGTTTGGCATAGTTTCTCGAGACAGTGGTATACAAAAGATTTACTTTAGCGAACGGTACCGAAAATGCGTGTAAATAACTCTAAGGGAAATAACACGTGAGCGACTGAACTAATTCCGAGCGACAATTTATTTCGACGACCGTCGCTGACGACAGGCGGCAACAATCGCCGACGTTCGTCGACATGAACTGTCTCTCGTGTAATAGCTACTGCTCAGTATCTAAATTGTAAATGCCACCTACAAAGTCAAAGTTTTAGTATATTTCAGATCGAAACTGAAAGTTCAGTCGGAATCTATTTTTGATCGAAACTTGCCGATACCAAAACTCGTACTTTATTTGGACTCTACCTATACCTATTTAAATTTCGTTATATTGTTCTATCTAGCTTTACGTTCGTAGCTTTATTAGCGTTTATGAAAATAATTTGAAATTAGCGTTACATCTCTCGTAACTGTGATCACTGCTTTTTCATTATGAAGTCCCATTAAGTTTAATAAATCTCTTCCAAAATACTTTAGCACGTATGCATAGTGTATGAAACCATGTATGATATACCTAGAGGAATTTTTAGAATGTCGTATATTTGAAATCTAAGTGCCGCGTAGTCGCGAAGTTTTATATACGACATTGTGGCGGAATGCGGCGGTAGTTAATTTTCCTTGCTCCAAGTTGGCTGGAGATAGTATTTTTTAAAATAAAGCCCCGTTTTAATATTAACACGAACCGCGCAGAATGATTTGTAAAGGATCAAAGCACTCCTAGAAACACAGGAAGGATCCCGATTCTCACCCTGCGTGAAGGCATATTAAAAAGAATAGGGTTCGTTATAAATTATGTGAATAAATCGTAAAAGTACGTACAACTAAAGCTTCCTAGTGGAGCCCTTAATAAAATACAATATCGCTTGCGTTTGTGCAACAACAGGTGGCCCGGCCCTTCACGCTCGATGGTCATAACCGTCGCCAACGGCCAACTTATTTACCGGTCACTATGCATTCGATTGAATATCGTTTGAATATTAAACTGTAAAATCAAATGTAATCACTATATAAACTCTATCAAGCAAATAGATAAAAAACTTGCTTGCCGACACCAATTTGAAGAGATAACTGTTATCTATATCTAGTTGCTTTACATTTTCAGGCTAACTTAAAACACCAATTCTAATTAAGTTTCTCATGTTTTCTCATGTCATCAATAACGCCGAAACCGTCGAGTTTCGCAGTCGACTCTTAGTTATGAAAAAATAAGCCAAGGATATCCTTAATAAATAGTCCCAAAAATTTATCGACAAAATAAATCGCTTGGTCGAAGATTATTTCCATTCTCGCCTATCTATGCTAAGAGCGGGGGTCCGGACTCCTACCTCCCCCTTTAAGCATGCATAGCTATGCATCAACGATCAGTTTCGGAAAGTGCAGATACCAGACGATTAAGTATTTCGGGCAAATTTAATCCCAGCGGCTACCCATTCAACAGCTTTGTCAACGTCTGACTGAACGAAAACTTTTACAGGGAATATTTGGCTGAGTACCGAGAAAAAACTCGCTAAATCTGAATAGCAAATCCACCTGCAGGGCCAGTTCACAGCACGGAAATTCCATTGAACCGTCGCACAATAGGGCCATGTGAACGGCAAAACGAGCCGACAGACAGGGCGGGGTTCCAGTAAAAATATATCATTACGCTTAGGCAAACCCGTATAAAGTTTCGTTTATATCAAAATAATTTCACGAAAGGATGCTTTGGCTCAGTTTGCCATAATAAAGACGAGATCGTAATTACGGAGGAAAATATCGTATAGATTGTGCTTTATAATGCACTTTGACCTTATAGGAGTCTTAATACATTTGAACTATGATGAATAACTTCACACATTTGAACTTAACGAGTGCAGAAATTTCCTATGGAAAATATAAAGCTTGGGAGCGTGTGACATTTAGTGTGAGATCTACGCCGCCTCGGTGCGCAATCAAACGCTGTGAATCTCGCAAAAAGTGGACCTCACACTGAACGATACAAATTACACGAAATCCGATCCCCGGCAGTAATTTACAAAGCCGATGACAAACTTTTTTGGCTGAAGCTTATGAGCAGATTGTGTCCTAACAGGGACTATGCTACACGATTCTTGTGTTACTTTCTCAATTTCCAGCCTTTAGGTACCTGTCGACCGGATTTTGTTAAATTGATTGAAGTCCAATAAAAACGTATCTTGAAACTAAAGTTACGTTTAGATCTAACAATAGTTTTTTTTTGTTTTATGTGCAATTGTAGAAAGTACCTAATGAACAAAATATAACCTTTAACACATTTTTCGTCCTGTTATTTATAAGGTCACCGGAATAATTTTTCAAATCGGACGAATAGTTCCTGAGATTAGCGCGTTCAAACAAACAAACTCTTCAGCTTTATAATATTAGTATAGATTTTACTTACAACCCTACCTTAAAAATGGGTGCTATCAATGGCTCCATATGCATTGAAATCTATGTCAGCGCTTTAGAACTGCCCGTAGTCCATTAAAATTATTAAAGAGCATTGTGAATACGCTACAATCGCTTAATAGGATCCTATATATTGATTGCTTGCCTTTTGTCAGCGGTGCACACATGCAAACATTCGTTTGTTACACCCAGATAATACAAAGCGCAATGGAATTCGGCTACAATTTTTTGTATTCAAAAGCTTCCTTTCACCGAAAAATTCTTAGTAACTTACCCTTAATGCAATATAAACCATACACATATGTACCGTTCTAAGAAATTCAGCGAACAATACCGCGGATCGAACGATTTCTATTGTATTGTAGTATAAAAAATATTTGAAGTATTCCATTGAGTCAGGTACGTTATGGACAGATTGCGGTTTTTACATGATTGCGTCAGAAGGAGGGTAATGGTTTTAGAGCTTATGTATGTCTGTATGTTTGTTTGTATGTATATCCATTTCTTTGGCACGCGCAAAACCTAAATGGCTTGACGGATTGTGACGTTTGACATATCATTTGAATTGTCTCAGGTTGGAGAGGGACATAGGCTATATAATTTTTAAAAATTGCGCCTGGAAAGAGAGGAAAAGGGAGGGAGGAGGGATGACTTTTTACTATTACGACAATATGGGTATGAAATGAAAGCTAGTAAATAGACCAATCTAAAAATATATTTTTGGATAATATATTATCATACAAGCGTTAAATTGAATATATATCATTATGAACAAACATTTCGTTTTAAGCAGTCGGGTTTTTGTTGTAATCTTTTTAACGATTTTACTAGTTTCGTATTTTAAAGGCATGCTCTTTAACATACATAGTTTAATATGAGGATATCGACGTCGTCGCGTTTCATAGTTTTTCTATCAAAAAAAATTAGAAGTAGAAGTCGTTAGTAGGGGTACTCCACTAAATTAATATTACGTTATTTAACCTAGCTATAGTAATTACTTATAAAATATTTCGTTCAGTATTTTTATAACTAAATTTGAAGTCATAACATATTAGGGTTTCATAAAATATAAAATCAGAAAATCTGCAGTAATTCACTTGGAATTGTTTTAAGGCATTGCATTTATCACCCATACCCATATGAAGCAATGATCATTAAAGTCATTAAAGTATATAACGTTACATTATTAAAAAAAAATACATACGCGGAGACGGTTCGCAGGAGTGATATTAAAAATAGCTTACATCTGCTCACTCACAATAAACGAGATACCGACATATGTGCAAACTGGTCCGGCTTCCGCGGTCACATATATGAATAAAGTCTTGTGAAGCACACCACTTTTGTTTTCTCGAAATCCTAAATAATAGGAACGGGAACGAACGGATGCGACCGCGCCGGATCATCAGAAACGAGGACCGATGAGTAGAAGCTTTTTAGTGCTCCCACGCTAAACTATCAAGAGCCTTTATGAACTTTACTTTTGATAATTATAATTTACCAGCGGAAAGTACTAGCCGATCCTTCGACGTGTTTTATACTCTCATCTTAAAGTTTAGTATTCGGTTTGATGAAATATGTACATTTTGTTAAGAACAACTCATTTTTTCTCGAAATAATTGATACTGTTTGTAGGTTAGTTAATTATTATTTATTTCTTAATCAGTTCTCTCTTGTTCTTATAAAACGACGTACAACATACAAGGTAAAATTACAAAGTTATAACCGACAACTCGGATCGTATTCTAATAAGTACCTACCTGTAGAATAAGATGGGAACCGATATAAATAATTTTATAGGTAGTGTGAACACCTGCCACCTGTAATGTATGCGTGTGCCATATAGCGCCATACAAAGAGAAATAAATGGCTACATCTCATTGCCCGGAGCCGTGCAGGCCTCACCTGGACCACCACATGGCGACTCGAGAGTACCTACTTCGACAACATGTCATTATTTTTATTTTTTCCATCAACACGAATTGTAACTAGACTTTCCTTTAAGAATTGCTACGTATAAAATTATTATAGAAATATTAAATGGGCATGAATCTGATAGTAGGGTCTACACTACTACAAAAGTACAATTTGCGCGGTCACCTGTAGCAACACCAGATTTAACGGAAACAGAAGTCTCATATAAAGCCAGTTTCTAATGCGATATTAAGTCTGTAAGTTAGAGCACCTGGTACAATAAATAGTAAATAAAATCTTGTACTCCCCGTATGTCTTATTGATGTTATTTCAAAGACATTGTATTAATTGTTTTTGAATATTAATTAAAGTTTTGTTTGAAAGCCATATGATCTATAAGTTTATATGTAACGAATACTTGTATATACTATTTTACAAAAGAGTTTTTATATAACCCTATGCAACAACCTAACCTTTTTACATTTAAGTTGTATTTTATATGCATATAGTTAAAATTATTAGTTAATATTTTGTTTCTTTCAAATAAGTAAATAGCATACCCTATGCAATATTTATTTAAGTTGAACCGCAATAATATACGCCTCCGAGGACAGTTTACAAACCATACAAATGAAAACCCAGTCACGTTCCTCAATATTCTATTTACCGATATTTTCTAATGTTTTATACAAAAAAAATTTGAACATATCCACAACATATCCACAACATATCCGCGAACATGGCAGGCATTAACCATCGTAAAACACGATGCAGGCATAAAACAACGCGAAAAGTATCCAAGTACGTAAGTAGAATGGACAGCCGTCTCAGGATTTCAACAGCCTCCTGGAACCTGTTCCCGCGAGTGCCTTAATTACGGTGCCGACGTTTTGAAGCAGATGGCAAAAGCCACCCAGTCCGTACCTACCCCGACCCGCCCACACCTCTCTCCTAAAGCGCATTAAGGCGAACTTTTGTCGCCACAAATTTACAAAAATTCCATTGTTACTGAGAACAAGAAATTATAACCCCCGAGGTTAAGTTTTTTCGTTACTCGCTGTTTATACCTGCGTGTGTGTGTGTACCTGCGCTGCTGCGGTTGAGGACATATGTAATGAGCATATTCGGTCCATTTTAACAGAAAACAAACAAGTAAGTATCTCATTAAACAACAGGAGCGGACAAATTTTAATAATATTTGTAAATATTCATTATAATAACATTGTTAAATCCAGTAAACGGAGGCAAACGTTATTATCAAACTGTTATGATTTACGAAGTGGCCAAATATTTGTTTTGCATCATAATAAAATGCAACGCTGCAGTTGTGAAAACAAATGTGAAAACGGAGCGAAAACACTGGGGGCTATTTTGTACGAAACATTCTTTGTTCCTTCGCCACTACTACAGTATGCAAAAGCGCGGCACATCTATGGCCTAATACGTCTATGAATATTTCCACGTTATCTCGTATCTTGCTCGCAACCTTCCAGTGTGTGTGGCACCTCCGTCGCTCGCCTTACAACTGTTCTCTCTCACACTATGAATATTCCCCCCGGTGCTACTCGTTTCATCATTAGCGAGCTCGCTTCTCTCTTTGATCCTCATTCTATGTTAATTTCATATTACGGTGGGTTTATAATATTGAAAAATCTTATTACAACGAGCACCACACGATATTTCTGTGTGTAATGTATTCTTGAAGTAAGATCGAGATATGGTATGTAAGATGGAGATATAGTATGGTAAGTAAGATGGAGATATGATATGGTATGTAAGATGGAGATATGAATTTATGTTTACTTTGCTCAAGGCACTTCGGGAAATCATTATAATGTTTCAGTCGTATTCTGAAACATTATAATGATTCCTGAAACATGTTGTATGTTATTCGTACTACATCATTCTAATATTTCTTTTGGATGTTTTGAGGAATGATTACAATATTAACTTTCGTTAATACCTGCCCAATATTTTTCATTGACCATAAATACATATATGGCTTCATATAGGTACGGCAATTTTATCAAATTTAATAATTTTATATATAACTTCAACATTCATCCGCCCTTAAAATAAACATTGCTCTAGATACGGAATGGAACTCATTCCCTACTACACAATATGTATATGTACACAATATCGCGGTATACACAATATCTCGAATCGAATGGCTTCCATACGTGACGGAATATCAAACGAAACTGATCTTGTATTTTTAACCACAACATCGGCATCTCACTACGTGCATACTAGCGAGGCTTCCTGTGCAATCCTTTGTATTGTACATTCAAACAGGGTTGCCACGTATGAAATGTGAATTTACTTATGCTGCACTATGTGACTATTGTTATTTTTATATGCGTTATTTGGCTTTAATGGTATGTATATTTATATGCGCGTATCTACTTATTTTTGATTTTGTTACTTAAAATTGTATAATATAACGTACAAAGTGTTAGCCCTGCCGACCACGTATGCGAACACTCTACAAGCCGAAACCATAATATTTGAAAGCGGGACAAAGGTAAAACTTTGTTCGGGTTTATGCTGTATGAATTTTTTCGTCCTTACATTTCTCTTATTCTCGTGGTAGGTACGTACCGCCGCGGATTAACGCATTACTTATCCTAACATTTACATCAACAATTGACGAGAGAATTTAAACAATTAAAATTGTATTGTAACTAATATGAGAATTTAGAGTGTAACCGCAATCAATATAGAAACTCGATGAATGTAAATAGATACGATTAATTAAATTATTGCTGGTTACATTACCGTTGTGCGGTGTATAGCATCAATTTTAATTAAAACATTTATTCAGCTACCACGTTTCCCACAAGTGGATAGAGTTACTTTGTTTATTAACACTGAAAATTATGATACTTATGATTAATTTATATTTTGTTAGAATATTTTGATGTTACAATTATAAAAGTAATTAAACTGTATTTGTTTATTAACTTTTATAAACAGGGATTAAGAATTAACCTGAGGTGCATGTATTTTTATTTTTGGCATTCACGTACCAGCACAAACGCTGTAAAAAGGAACTTCATTTTTAGTTGATGTGTGCATGACGTTATATGTTTTTGAATTTCATATTCCTATGGTCTCTTATGGTGAAAAATCCTATATCGAAAAGTCAAGTCCAACAACAGATTTTATTTGTATGACGACAGGCAGCATTGTGTAAACGACGTTTGCTCACTTCTTTGAAGGTACAACGCTCCGAACAAAGTTCCATTTCGGAAGGACCACATTGAAACCTATTTAATGTTTCCGAAGTGTGTTTCTAAAGAAAATATGCAAGCTCTAGCAATCAGACTCAGTTATAAGGAGTAGACACATTACTGTAATCAATTTCGCGTAGAACTCTAGTCATATTTAGTTCTAGTTTAGTTGGCATACTTAAGTACCTACGAGTATACAAAAGTCCATAATAATAATAGTACCAAATATAATGTTTTACAAAAATATTACAAATGAATTATGACTTATTAGCGTTTTTGTCGCAGGTAAAAACAAAACAAATGGCTGAAATGAACGTGGGTAGCTATAACGAGGTATTGGACGGCCGCGATGGTCGGCACGGCGAACTGAAGCATGCTCACAAAATCCGTCACAACAAAATGGTGCACACTCAGATCTCACGTCTCGCTCGCACCCAAGATCAACTGGACGAGTATCAACAAAGCCTCCAGACTCAAATTCTCGACGTTCAACGGCGACTTGACCGCTTCGAGGAACCGAACTGGAACTTGCTGTCCGCTAAAGTGGAGTTTCTGGAACTGGAAACTAAGAACTTACGCGATGAAGTGCAGAACACCTCGCAGAAAGTTTCCGACTTTGACAAAGTTCACGCTTCCATGCTCGAGCTGCGCGAAGATTTGGAGAGCATCGAGAATAAGGCCGACAAAACCGTGCCCGAATTCAGAAAGGAAATATCAAAATTGGATATCAGCTTCGCTAAAGTGAGTTGAATCTCGTAAATCTCGCCGGCTTTATAACGTTCATAAAACCAGCTGTTACGAACTAACGCACTAACGTATAACTTATATTTAAACACTTCTTTTATAAGAATATATTTTCATTGTCTATCTACCTAATTCATACATTAGCATGAAAATATGATATTAAATCCCTTACAGCGTTTACGGTCCGTTAAACTGTTTATGTCCAACCATTTTAATTAAACTTTGCCGTAGAAATGCAGAGACTTTATGAAAAAGAGCATGAACCTCCTAAAGTTATGGCAACGATTTATATGTTCCCTTTGTATCTCGAAGAGAGTTCAACTTAAATACATAACATTTTTACAAACTTAGTTTTTAAAATCGAACGCGCTTTAAACATAAACTGGAGATTATTTAACAAATGAAGTATTTCACGCAACGGTTTTTTATGCAACCATAAAGTGTTTGTGAATAAAATATTCCGTATTTGTAGGTGAAAATTGTTAAAAGTGTGATTTACTCACAAAGATTTGTTTTCATGAAGAAGTTATTTTGTTTTGGAAGAAATTTGATTATTATCTGTTTGGTATTATACACGTAGATATTTGTGTCTTAGTTTTGTAAAAATAAGACTCTAATTATATATTCTTTGTTTAGCTGAATGCTCAGTCGTCTTACCTGAAGGAGGACCAAGAGAACCTGCGTCAGTCCGTGAAAGCCATTGCCGTGAGCGTCAGCAACGCCATCGACCGCGCTGAGATGGACCGCCTGACCGTGAAGAAGATTAATGACACCGTAGCTGATCTGGAAACCCGCTCTAAGCAGCACTACTATCGCCTGAACGATCATATCCTAAAAGTACGTATTTTAAAAATTATTACATGTGCCCCGCTGGGTTAAAGAGTAGATAGATCGATTTTCATGACATCATGACTAAAGGCTTCCTTCCTTACAACACATAAACAAACAGACAGAATTTCTAATAATTATTTATATTTACTTATTATCAGTTTCCAGAACTAATTTTCTTGTAAAGACATTAATCGTACAGATTCGTGAAAGGTTATTGTTTATATAAGATAAAATTAAATCTATATCACTTTATCGTTTTAGTTTTCATAAACTTTTTGTCGTTCAGTTCGAAGATGCCATACACAAACAGTTACAGAACCACTCTTTATAAGTAAAAATACAGTAACTTCTCATCACTACGAATGTATCATAAATAGCTCTTATATCTCATACATATCCTTTATTTGTATAGAATAATAAAGAGTAGTACCTACTTATAAAGGCGGACTTATGAGCTTTTGTAGCTTCCGTTAATTACTTGCATAATTACTCTGGTACATTGAGTGTTAAAAACGTTTACCCGAAAATCCTAGGATTAACTCTTTTGAAATTTAAGGTTTATGCGCGAGTTAAGATTAGGGTTACCCCGTGAAATTTACTGCTCGTACAAATTCATTTTGGTTTTACGATGTCTGATGTCAAATAATTTTATGAGAATTATGCCGAATTTTAGTAATAATCTCCATGATGTTAAAAAGATCGGAAGAATATAATATATGAAAAAAAATGATATAAGGAAACTTACATTGGATGAGTTTTACATTTTCGTTATTGTAAGGATTGAACGTTATATTTTATTTATATTTCTAATTCTGTTTGTCTCATCCCACATATGTCTTCTTGGTTACTCTTGCAACAAGCTCTATTTTGAGTCACGTATTACACGCGGCAGTAAATTCGGTTTGTTGTTCATTCGTGGGATTAATGCCGAGCAGATAACACATAAATTTATTATTCGAATGGCAAATGTATTTGAATCTAAATATAACTTAACTCCAACTCCCAGGAATTGGGGGCTAATGCTTTAAGTTTCTAAGTACACAAACTTAAAAGCGGCAAACCAAATGTGTACCTATATGGGAATCTATTTTGCCTACAAATTTACAATAAACTGCTTATTTGTGAAAATTTTATAAAAAGAAACAATAGATTTTTTTGTTTATTTATTGCCATTACTTACAGAGCGAGGCAAGCAACCTTGAAGCTAATGCAACTGAAGGCATCCCCCTGCCTCAATTGATGGGAGAAGTGAAGGAACTGCAACCAGTCCAACGCGAATACGAGGATTTGGTGAACCAGCTGCCAAGGGACTGCTCCAGCATCTCCGGCCCAGCCGGGACATATCTAATTCATCCCGGAAACGCGCCCATCGATACCTGGTGTAACAACGGCAGTACCCTTCTCCAACGCCGCTGTAACGGCTCCGTCGAATTCAACAGGAAGTTCTCCGAGTACGTCCATGGTTTCGGAAACTCTGCCTCCGAATATTGGTTGGGATTGGAAACCATGCACCAGCTCACCTCCGACAACTGCTCCTCGATGAGAATCGATATGACCGATATCTATGGTGGAGGCTGGTATGCCCAGTATGATCACTTCTCCGTCGGCAACGCCGACTCGGGCTACGTGCTAGATGTGAGCGGTTTCAAGGGAAACGCTAGCGATGCATTCGAGTATCAGAACCATATGGAGTTCTCCGCTATCGATCGCGATAGGGACATCTCCAACACGCACTGCGCAGGTAACTACGAGGGTGGCTGGTGGTTCTCGCACTGCCAGCACGTGAATATCAACGGCAAGTACAACCTGGGCCTGACTTGGTTCGACTCGGCCCGCAACGAGTGGATCGCTGTAGCCTCCACCGAAATGCGCATGTACCGCCGACCCGGATGCTCCTAAATCGCAGGGGCGGAAACATGTAGTATATAAAATAATAATGTGTTAAATCATACCAAAGATAACCTAGTAAGCGATGATACTTTTAATCTATCTATTACTCATATATGGACGGACGATAGGCGTAGGGTAATTTATGCATTTTCTGACATATATAATAACAATAAGAGCAGTTACTTCTATTCTAAACTATGCCCCTGCTTAATGTTTAATAAATCTGCTGATAAATAGCAAATCAATCAATACTTACATATCTGGAGTGCACTTATACGCAGCTCGTTTTTTTTTTTGTAATTTGTCTTGTTTTTATATTTTTGTATTCAGTTAGGAGCCACGCCAGAGTAACAAAGGTATTTGTGTTATGTATGATAAGATAAAAACTCATGAATATGATGGAATGCATAAAATGCGGGGCAAATATTGCGAGGGTGTTTCAGTCGACGTTCACGGAATGAACGCGACGTTCGTACTTAATTATTTTTAACTTTCATGTACTATCTGAAGACGTGTCACTAGCGAATAACATTCCAATTAAACAATTTAACTGGCGCATATGAAGCCCATTATGTGGTTGTAAATAATTATTTTATTATTAATAGATTATTACTTTTTAGTTCGTAATATTTATAAAAATTAAGACTGTTTTCGCTGCTTTGACGCAGAAAAATGTGGATCGTTTCGATTAAGGTGGATATGTACGTAATAAATAACGCAAAAATAACGCTAAATACACATATATTTGCACTTCGAGCTGAATTATTGCGAGAGTCAAGATATCTTATAATATCAGTAATCACCGATTTCAGCACAATTAATTGCAAATATAATGTTTTTTTCGACTTTCCTATGCAATTATCATATTATAATAACAATAGTAATTAATAATGTTATATTAGTATCATTAGAAAAATTTTTGATCTTTCACAAAATGTTCGATGTTCAATTTCTGTAGAAATGTACCAATGCATTTAAACCAAATACAGTTATAAAAGTAAATTGTGTTTTTCATTATTTTATTATTTGTACCCACTTTCCTTTATACTATGTATCAAGGACCGCAAGCAACAATCTCCGGGTCTAATCAAAATGCTTAAAGGTTTATTCTGTTATCACAAAGGACTTAATAATTATTAAGAATTAATCACTCGAGCAGAGCAAAAACTTAATAGTGCTACAAGTTTTATGGCAGTGAGCGTATGTACACTTTGCAATTTTATTAATTTATTCATTTATGTTTAATGTTTTTTATCTAATTTTTGAGGTACGTAAACGACGTGATATACAAACGTAACTAACAAGACCTACGTTTTTTTTCTAGAAACTTAATTATTTCTAAAATATAAAATTCTAAAATACAAACATTCAGTTTCGATTGGCTCGTTTTATAAGCTCAAAAAATATTGCACAAGTCCGTTTGAGACACGTGAGTGGAACATGATTCGGTATCCCATTTTAACTCTATTATTATTCTCTATCGAATCTCCATCAAGTAGCGACCGAATTTCAAGTGGCCGAGCTTTACAGGCATGCCTTTATTAAAGCAGCTACAATACTTTAAGACAATGGTAGATTTACCAGCAGACTGGATAGGCTGGAGCCTAGGTTGGCAGATTTTAGGAGCGGAAAATATGTATAATGCTATCTTGTCGATTCTTTTTCGTTCACGTCGTCGTAAGCTCAGTGGCGTAGAGAGGTGCAGAGGGCCATGGTCCTCGGGTAGTACGCCTTGGAGGCGGCAGAATATTTAGACTTGGCGAACTATTTTTTGCTGACTTAATTTCATAATAGGTGGCGACGAATTAAATTGCTACCAGGCCACTGAATAAGCTAGCCTACTGGTGGCAAATATGTAGAACCGCCACTTAATTAAGGTCTGTGGCATCTACCCTTTCAATGCTGAAATTTGTACATACGTTACCTAACTAACAATCAAAATAGGTTTTTGTAGCAAATTAATTTGAGTAATACGAACTCTATTGGAGTGGTACGGCGCGAACTAACGGTCTGGCCACAGGGACAGGCACGAGAATGGCGATGGGGCTTGCGAGGCGACCGTCGTTGCAGTAGAGTTTACGAGCTACCGGACACACATACTGTGTGGGTACTGTGCCGGAGCGGCAGAGACATAGTACTCACACACATGTGAGAGACATAGTACTTGTTACTTGCATAAAACATTTTGTTGCTCTTCTGTTGCTAAGGAAATAGCATTTTCACAGTTAGGGAGCGCCTCACGCTCTCCGTTATAAGGTTTTATAAATTTTGTAATCACAGAGAGAGTAATTTTTTCGCACACTTTTTGTTTTGATGATTGCTCTTCAACTAAACTATTACGACTAGAGAAGGAGCAGGAAGCTTCTACGTCGGATTCTTCTTTAAACACAGACATTAAATCACAACTATAGCGCGGTAGCGCCGGATCAAGTTAAACCGGGACCACGAAGCGATGTTGCCCACGCTGCTGCATGAGAGACGTACCTCTGGGAGTTGCTGGTGTCGAGCCGATGGGCCTGGTGACGGATTGGCGACCGACCACCGCGGTCGATGGTGATGTGAAGGATGACGTGTTGGCTAGCAAACTTCCTGGATGTCTGGCTGTCTGGTACGGGCTGACGCTACACAGCGGCTTCTTATCGTCGACTAATTTTAAAAGAACCTTAAGGTCGCGAAGCCCAAAAATATAGGTATCAGACGGGACGAGTCGCGACGCCTAACACCGAGTGTTCCCAGTAGGTATCCCACTTCTGACACCAATTTGTTAGGATGGCGCTCCGTGGGTCTTTAAAAAACATTTCACTGTTAAAAAGTTTATTATTGAAAGAACATCACAATTAGGTTAACCAATATCGTATGACTCAAACCACGTGCTAGTGGTTTTTATAAATGTGTAAAGCCACGTTTGGCGTTGCTTGCGTCAGCGAATTTTCTGATTTAAAAATGGATATAACAGTGCGCGTACGCGCGCTTGTAGGTGTGTGTGCTCACTTCGGTCGTTATTATGTAAGTTTTTCAATTTCAATAACTTATGTTTTGTTTTATACATAATTCCATAGCAGTTGTTACATAGTACATGAATCTTCCTGCGATTTTTGGAAAACACACATTAAACGTAAATTAGGTTTCATTGATTGACTGCATTTAAAAACATTAACGTGTTTTTTAATATATATTTGACAATGTCGAAATTACGTGTTTTTCATTGGTAGTAGTGTAAACAATGAATGCTTAATTGTAACACATATAATATAAAAACTATCTTTCTGCATTATTTCTGTACATTTAACTTTGTTATGCATGAACATTGTAACTACTTATGTTCATGCATGTGATGTGATGTGATGCATGCATCATATGTGCGCGCAGTATTCTTAAACAATCTTCATTACACTATACAGCACAAATATCTATAATATAAGACAATAATTATATAATATCAAAGACCAAGACTTCAACCATAAACAATAGACTAAGTGCCATACATTTGACACAAATACATACGTGTGTTGGTGTCAAATCCATGGTATCTACAACTGCGTATAATTTCGTTTTTACTAATGTCTTTTTGTGCATTATTTAAAAAAAAACAGTCTGCACTCTTTCTCTACTTTAACTCTACTTTAAATATAATTTAATAATTCTACACTACTTCGTGCACGCATTATTCGTAAACTAGTAACATCGTTAAAAATATTATAACAAAAAACCCGACTGCTTAAAACGAAATTTTTGTTCATAATAATATATATTTAATTTAACGTTTATATGAGCTTTTATCAATATTATATTTAGATTGGTCTATTTACTAGCTTTCATTTGATATCAATATTGTAGTAATAGTAAAAAACTTCGTCCCTCCGCCCCCCTTTAACCAGTTCCAACTAGTTCCAGGCGCCATTTTTAAAAATGATATAATCAATGTCACTCTCAGAATTGAGACGATCTAATGATATGACATACGTCACAATCCGTCAAGCCGTTTGGGCTGTAGCGCGTGCCAAGGAAATGAACATACATAGAAACAAACTTACATACATACATACGCTCGAAAACCATTATCCTCATAAAAATTGATAAAATAATTTAAAATTAAATTTTCACATACTAAAATATTAATATATCAACTTATTTAAATGTTATGAATATTTAAGATATTTTTTCGCTCTGATGTAAAGTTGCATTTTTCGAGATACAGTGAGATCGCTTTCCAGCGTTAATACATAATTGCATTGTCATCAAAACTAAAGGGGTATTCCAAATTTCAGCTCAATCGAACAATGAGAATGGGGTAAAATTCAGCTTGAATGATTTGACCTTAACATACTTACATCCTGACGTACAAACATGGCAAGTTAAATAAAAGCTTTTCAGATACAGGTGGTTACAAAAATTTATCTCAAATTATGCAACTAAGTAGGTATTAGTGCCAATATACCACGTATAAACTATTTCAACATGGTAGCAGAGCGTGGTTAGGTTACTAATTGGAACTCAATCTATACTAATATTATAAAGCTGAAGAGTTTGTTTGTTTGAACGCGCTAATCTCAGGAACTACTGGTCCGATTTGAAAAATTCTTTCGGTGT
>MOOZ01000122.1:2170029-2184571 GCA_002930495.1 Cecropterus lyciades | reverse complement strand
GATGAGGGAAACAGATGATTAGAATATAACGGTTTTGGAAGAAACAAACGAGTTGTGGTACAAATGTATTTCATATGGGTTAGGGGTCCATGCATAACGCAGTGAATAGATGATACAGCCGAAGGTTATAATAGGTTATTACCTATGAAATTATATATACAATATTTTATTTTGTGTTTTACTATGTGTTATTATTGTGACATATCACGGTTCATGAGATGCAGCCTGGTAACAGACAGACGGACAGACGGTTAGACAGCTAGACGGTTAGACGGATAGACGGATAGACGAATGGACGAATAGACGAATAGACGAATAGACGGACAGACGGACAGACGGACAGACGGTTAGACAGCTAGACGGTTAGACGGATAGACGGATAGACGGATAGACGAATAGACGGACAGACGGACAGACGGTTAGACAGCTAGCCGGTTAGACGGATAGACGGATAGACGAATAGACGAATAGACGGACAGACGGACAGCGGAGTCTTAGTAATACGGTCCCTTTGGATACGGAACCCTAAAAACGGAAATGCTTTCGAATCAATTGTACGCGGCATTAAGGTACGACAATGCAGTTCATATTTAAACATTTCTGCGTTGAATATTACTTTCAGTATTATAATAAGTATCGCTATTATGCAGTGGCGAAACTTAACCTAATTGTTTAAGCTTTACTTCAGATCCCGTCGACAATAGGTCTGTGCAGAAACTACGTCCAATTTTCATTTTTCTACTTTGTCTGCTTAGACATTTCAGACGAGAATTTCCGAATAATAAAACACTAATGAAATGAATTATTCCATCAATACATGTAATATAATTATGTATTGTTTTAATGAGATATCAATTAAGTAAATCAAATCAATTAAGTATTTAACATTCCGAGTGCTGCAGAATTATTGAGTAAGGGAAGGGAGAATGAGCCGATAACTATATATCAACGCGAGAACCGCTTCACGCTTCAAATAGGTGTAGTGGTGATACTTCCTTCTACTTCTACTTCCGTCAAACATGTATATTCTACCACTCTGAACTACCTATAAGATCCGTTTCGTATCGCGCGTGGCGTTCAGTCGCTCGTGATTACACCCGCACGCACGTTACCTAAAGGGCACAAAAATTTTGCTTCACAGGTCATTGGCTTAATGCTGCCAGCGTCAGTTTTAAGCGTGAAAAACAAATGTATATGTTCGATCTAATAAGGCCATGAAATTTCGCTGCGAATAATAGCGAAATTTGCTAAAATTTATCCAACCCTGACGCTTGCACTAATTTTCGCTGCAAATAGTAGTTAAGTTAGCTTAGCGAATGTTTCGTGGCCTCGAGTAAGCGTGGACACTTACATTTGTTTTCAGCGCTCAATATGTTAGTGTGTCTTGATTCATTCCTAAAGGGGTTTGCGCCCCTACACGATCAATCGCCTGGGGCGGCCGCTCCCGCGGGAGCTCCCTGGACTGGCGACCTCCAACCACCAGTAGGATGATCGTTTGAAATGACGCACGAAGTATCAAACTACCCCCTAAACAATGGCGATGGTAAATATCTTTCACTTCTGTGCATTATCTATATATAAGTATAAAAATGTAATCGAAGATCGAAAGATC
This sequence comes from Cecropterus lyciades, assembly GCA_002930495.1. Lineage (NCBI taxonomy): Eukaryota > Metazoa > Arthropoda > Insecta > Lepidoptera > Hesperiidae > Cecropterus > Cecropterus lyciades. Next base: position 2,182,959 of record MOOZ01000122.1, on the reverse strand, counting down.
TCCAATGTCACAAAGACTAGACTGGTCTGTACTCTGGTCATTTCCATCTTCCTCTATGCCTCGGAATCATGGACGATTAGAGCTAAGACCAAAAGAAAATAGACGCTTTTGAGATGTGGTATTGGAGAATGACGCTTCGAATACCATGGACCGCCAAGAGGACAAATAAGGCTTTACTTGATCAGCTCTGAATCAAAACTAAATTCTCAACTGTATTTTGGTAACATTGACCGCCATCAACCAGACGATCTAGACAAGCTGATGGTGGTAGGCAACGTCGAAGGGAAACGATTCCGCGACCAATCACCTAGCCGTTGGAGTGACCAAGTGACCGCACTCATTGGTCTCTCGGTAACATCTGCTTTAAAGAAAGCCGAAGAACGAGGAGAATGGAGGCGAATTATAACAACTTTGAAGGACTTTCATTCTGGACACACCGTCAGTAATGAAGAATACGACACAAGAGAGTATAAAAATGAAATGACGTTTGTTAGAGTTGCTCAAACTCGAAAACGGCTGTACTGATTAGGCTGATTTTGGTTTTAAAATATTTATATAAGACCAAGGAAGGTTCAAAAGAGAAAATATAAAGAAAATAAAAGGGAAATAGTAAAAGTGGAATACGAATTTCAACGTTATTAGAAAATTAACCCCCAAGGGTGTAATTTAGGGATAGAAAGTTTTTGAATATCCACCAATTTTTAATGAAACTATGAAAACTAAGTATTTTTGGGGGTAAAATGATAAAATACCTATTTCACCATTTTTGGAAATTCTACTCCTATGAATATAAAATTTAGGTTGAAAGAGGGCGTTAAAAGGCGCAAAAAATGCCAGACCAACGGCATAAAGAGATGTTGAAGCGGCTATAATGCATATTGATAGTTAATCCGGTGACGGTCAGAATATTTAGGATGAGAGCCAGCTGAAGTACTGTAAGATGCTGGCGTAAATGACTGTAGAAGCCACCGGTCGCACGGCACCGCGCTGTCAGCGTAATCAACAACCGTCATCCTAAGGTTACTGAAGAAGCAGAAATATCACCTTTCGTCACTTTCTGCTGACTGCTTCGGTGAGTATCACCATAGAAGCGACAGCGCAGTGGTATCTACCACTGCGGTCATGCACAGCACTTCCTGGCATGGCAGTCCGAGCAGCGAATCCTGGTGCAACCTGGTGATACTACTAGTTATCGAACTTTGACACTTTATTTAATTTGTAGGCGCTACGACGTTCGCCGGGTCAGCTAGTATTACAATATTTTAATAAAATTGTATCCGATCTTCTATACCCGGGTAAAGAGGAGTCCCCTCGAGGCCTGAAATCCTTGCCTACCGCCCTAATGTTGACTTAGCGATAGGATATTAGAGACCCGGAGGGGAAGACGTTCCAATACAGTATAGTACAGCTAACGCTTGCAGTGCAAATCGATTTGCTTTGAGAGTTGTGGCTCGTGATTTTCAGGTTAGTTATATTATTATGACTTTCATTTATAAAATCCAATTAGCAGAGTACACATTTTATGGCATGTTCATAAAATTACTACATTCAACTATCCGTATACTCTGTTACATTTTATACAATTCAAATCGAAGTAACCAGTATTTAATATAAAATTTTACTGCCATCAACAGTAACAGTGTAAAGCTGTTATTTTATTTTCTTGTGACCTCTCATACCGAATGAACTTCATACCCGTCCGTTACTACCATGCACCAAGTACCAACTGATACATCCCTACATAGGTACCAAAACCAAAAGTTTGTAAAATAATAGAACAAGTACAGTTCAACCGGTGAGGTACCACCGTTATGTATTCGTATCTACATAAAGTTGTATACAATGTAAATGGGTGACAGTGACCACTTACCATCAACTGTACTGCGTGCTCGTTTGCTACTCCAATTATACAAAAACAACGAACGTCTATTATAAAACAACTTTTACAACAACGAAAATAGATATATATTTTTACAAAGCACAATTAGCTGTGCGAAATTTGACATGGAAAAATAAAAGTCGCATTTACCTAATATCGAATATCCGTCCCGATAAAATAAAATCAAAAAGAGAAAACCCGTTTATTTAACACACCTGAGCAAAAAACAATTTTGAGCTGTAACTATGTTTGTCACCTCGTGCTAGCTACCTATTAATAATGGACCTATGACCAATAAAGAGGGATATTATAAGTTTAACGTGTCTGTCTATCTCTTTGTGTACGCAGCATCGTAGCTTTTAAACGAATAAACCGATGTTGATATGGTTTGTTTTCTTTTAATAAGTTGAGTTTTTTTATTTAATATTTATAACGATAATATTATACAATTATTCATTTAGCTAATACCGATTGTTGATCGAAAACTCCCAATTTATACTAAACACAAATATATAATTACCTACGAATACGAGAATATATTTTTTATTTTTTCATCGATTTTGAGAAAACTTCTGAATAACTAAAACAATGGGCCTTACTTTTCGATTGAGAGTGGGTATATCCCCAGTCTTTGGGTAACCGGAGAGCTCAAACAGAGTATCGTAGGCTTCACCGTCGCTTCTCGATATGGAGTCCATCTCGGTAGCTGAACAACCATGGCACCACAAGCAGTACACTGTATTGCATTATAAATATATAATCGCGGCATAAAAATTACCACACAACAAAAAACGTAAGTAAAAAAAAATAAATTATCTAGTTCTAGTAGTTAACTAGTTTTTTTTATATAACGTACAAGTAGTAACTGAACATGCAGTTCACCTGCTGGTAAGTGTCCTGCAGCCCATGGACACCTACCTCAATCCCAGATAGGATATGTCCCACTAAGGACGGCCATATTTTAGTGTCTCGAAAAAATGGGTCTCCCTTACCACACACTTCAAACCAGATCACAGCAGCGGTAATTATATACAATTTATAAACAGATTATTATGTATTCGTGATGAACATCTACATTGACTTACGTAAGATATAGAAGTACTAACTTAATATTATTGTATCAATATGCATCATATTTTTCCTAAACCTACGGAAATATTTCGATAAAGCGTTTACAATGTTCATGCTAAATTCTACATGGCTGCGCTCCCCACATTTTCGTTCAAAGCGTCAAATTCCAAAAAAGTAATAAACATGAACACGACTATACGATATTTCCTACATATACATTAATTTGACAAATATTTTGTTTAAGATTTATTTTTAGCTGCAATACACAGGAAATCAGGTAGAATTAATCATAAACTTGAAATTATTTTCATATTTAGGTATTTGTTTCATCATTGGCAGCCAAAATAAGTCTTTTAAAGTGTAAAATCTAAAATATGCTAGATCAATAAAAAATCCTCAATACATTTTTAAGAATTTCATTAACCATAGCTAACTACAAAGGACACCTCCTTTGTAGTTAGCTATGGTATTTATTTACTAAATAAATGGATCTGTGTGTCAACACAACACAACACAAAATGTGAAAAGGCCAGGCATATTTCAATGAGATTGTAAGAATAAGCCTCATCGTATGGTATTGATTTATGAAGTGACAACAGACAAAATTCAGATGGACAGGTTGGTTATTACGCATCACCGAAAAAGCCTGAATGAGTATTTTCCAGACAGTCTGCAATTGGAAGTTACAATTAAAGCTGAATAAATTAACGCCAAGAAATACCTGTAGCCACTCATTCCAAATGAAATTCTCGACCCTCGTGACGTAGTGGTCACCCTATTAGTCTCACACGTACCTAATAGTTTCCGGGTTCGATCCCCGGTCAGACAGATATCTGAATGTTGAAATAAGATTTCTAATCTGGATCTGGGTGTTTATGTATTGATCCCTGTTTGTGTGGATGGCACCCACGACAAAGGATAGTGTAGGGCTATGAGTGTAAAAAGCGTTAAATTATCCTACCTAAAATCGAGCATCTCTAATCTTTCACTTGGGAGACTTTTACTTTGAGGACTTAATTGTAATATCTCATATAAGTAAGATGAAGTTGTTGCATTTTCAGAAACAAGTATTGCGCGACAAAATGTAAAGTTATGTTGCGCTTAAACACCTCTCCGGATTAAAAGATGGCCAGGTAATTGGGTTGCAGCGACGAGTTGCCATCTGTAGGCAAATGGAAAAACGATGTTGACTGTCGAAACTGTTTAATAACAGAAGCGGAAAAAGAAAACACTAAACAAAATAAAATAAAATACTGGTCGCTGCTCGATACAACATCGGTGATTTTAATTAAAGGCATTTTCCTTTTACTAGTTGCCCGTCGAATTGACGAAATTCAACCTTATGTTATCTACGTGTCTTTAGACCAAATAAAAACTTACTTGAGCGTTACCGAAGTTTGACATGACTTGACCTCAATTTCTAAATAATATATTTTATGTGTAATAATTTAAAGTTATTAAATAAAATATATAATTATATAGGTTTAGATAGCTATCTTAATTTTTTTGCCATTTTAGAGTTACTTAAAAACGACCTAATAAAAAAATAGATTTAGCTTGACTGAGCTATGGCATAAACATTTATTTGACATAGACATCTCTCACATAAATGCTTTATATTATAAGAATGAACGTAAACAAATAATGTTTTAATTTTTAATTTTATGTTACTGTCAATATATCATTGATGGATATGGATGGATGGAGTCAGTGTTTATCAGAATACTCTCGCATTATTGCATACATACCTAGCTGTTGCGCACGATTTCATATGCGAAGACTGTAATGTAAATTAGTAATCTCGATTTTACACTATTAGAAATATAAGTTTGAAAGCGATGATCGCTTTATTTTTATTTATGATAAGTGATGAGAAATAAATAGGCATGAAAGACATGCGATCGCCTATTGATAGTATAAATAAATACAAATAAAATAGTATTTATTTAATGAATAAATAGTAATTAATATATTTTTTGAAACATTTAAGTCTAGGTTTTGTACTCAAATAATGCAGAAAGTATGTATATTACTCATGCCCGATTGTTTTTTTTATATAGTAGTCTTAAAGGTATTGCAGGTCCACATAGAAAGGTATGTTGCCCTTTCTAACTTCAAAACTGAGGGAGGTCCATAAAAAAGTTTAAACCCACCCTGTTTTTAAAGAAATCCTCCAAACGGTACCCGAGTACGCCGGGTTATGAGAATTTTACTCCCAGTGATCATCCTCCGCGCTGCAAAGAGGACTCCAGGACCGAATGTACGCAACCGGAGTCCTCTGTACACGTTGCCCCATCAGGCTTTATCCACATGAACGTTTAAACCAACTACATCTTCTGGTGTTTACACACATAAGTACTGTCTTTACTATTCCTTTTTGATTCAGTCATACCACTACTTTTTTGTATGATGCGTCTTTTTTGCTGTTGATGTGTCAATAAATAAATAAATAAAACCTTGCTTAATAAATTGCGGACTTTTATAAAACACTTTTTAACCCCTATTTTATACTATTTGGGGGTTGATTTTCCGAAAATGGTGAAATACATATTTCATTATTTCAACCCAGAAAGCTGAGTACTGAATTTCATAGAGCTTGCTTCACATTAGCTTAGTAAAATTGGCTGACTTTGAAACTAACTTTCAACCCTTATAGATCATCTTACATTTTAAGCTTAAAAGAGTTGATTTTCAAAAAACGGTGAAATATTTAGAAAACTAAATACTAAGTACTAAATACTAAGTTTTATGAAGCTTTCTTAAAAATTGGCGGACTCATAAAATATATATATATAAGTAAAAATTTTTCTTTTCACATCGTTAGCAATTAATTTTTGTTTTATTTCTATGTTGTATGTTTGTTAGGGACCACTTTTGCAGCAGTTATCCTCAATCGATTGAACGTAATTTTCGAATGACATTTCATGATGAGCTAAGTGACGTCATACTTAATCCAATATGATGAGCTCTCATAATGACATAGTTAATAAAACTTGATTTTAAAAATATATATCCATTATTTATTTATGTAATATGTATTATATACAATTGATTTATAGTGGTACTGAACCCACCTCCGACTATCACAAATAATAAACAAGAAAATCTCCGTAAAGTGTTTTATTAATGTTATTCAATATTAAATATATTTATTATGATAAAAAAATTAAAAATAAGTAAGTAAAATATTAATACATCTAATTCACTCAGTAACTTAATAAAATAATACTAATTGTACATTATTTTCATGGAGCATTTTTTAACGAAAAGATAAAAGATTGACTTAATCCTGCATTAATTATAAATAATACTCAAAACATTCAGAGCTATAAGAAACTAATAAAGATAATTTAAGTGTATATTGCGAAAGATTTGCCGTTTTCTATTAAACCCTCTTTTATATAAGACAAACGATTTTTATAATAACATACCTGTTATCCACCTGATGACAAGTGGCCACTATCGCCGATTAACATGTTTCAATCCCAGATAGGATTGAAATCCTACTTGAGATTGACTACAAATGTGATTCTACCCCAAAGGACTTTATTGGAAAGTCTCGAGAAAGTATATTCTTACCACACCCGTAGAACATAACGGTACTTATCCTTGCTGTTTCAAATCCAAGTAAATGTGGCGATTATGCTTCGGAATACAACGTGGTAGATGATTTACCACATTTCTTAATTTGCACGATGAATTTCATATTCAGTCTTTCGCTAAAGTCGTGGCTCTAACATCACTAGTACTAGGAGTGCCGACGTGGACGTAAGCGTTAGGCGGCCACGCAGCGGACCGCGCACGTTCCATGGCGCCGAGGCACGATGCTGCAGTACTTGTGCGCCCGCTGTACCCCCGCGTACTCGTTGTCAACGAATGCACGGAAATCACCTGACATAATTGAATATATATACATATACAGTAATCTTAGCATGAGAGTTCAACTCGAGAAAAATATAATACTATCGTTAAATTATGAGAATAATGACTAAAAATATAAAATACTTTTTTTAGCATTCCTATTTAGAAAATGAAGCACAGGTATATCAAAAATTATATACCTTCACCTAACAACCTGGAGATAAATGGAATACTGGAGCATCGCTCTGAAAACTTAATTAAGACCATCGAGCAACTTGGCAACTGGTTTGCTGAAAATGATATTTTACATATGACGCGCATTGTCAAGCTTAACCTTAGCTTAACTAATATTGGTTATAACTATAATTGGTGTACGCACCAGAATTGGTAATTATTTTAAAACGTGAATTGCGTATGCATAGTGTGTAATGTTGTTGGCATGTAAGGAAATAAATAAATAAATATCTATGAAATTATAGAATACAAATGATATAATACTCCGGGAATACCAGGAGGAAATTTATTCCACATCCTGTACATCCGTGGCAAAAACGAGCGTGCAAATCGAACCGTGGAGGCGACGTAGGCACCAGATCAAAAAGATCGGAACACTAACCATTGTAAAGCCGGTAAAACACGCAGAGGGAGGATATGTCCATCCGTAGATTCAAGGGTTCTAAGCAATCGGTGATCCCTGGGTCATTGTCGATTCGAATCGCGCGTTTCTGCACGGAGTCAAGTGGGTTAAGTTGGTATTGGAGCACCCCTGCCCAGATCAGTACTCTAAGTGAGGTCTCACTTGAGCCTTATAAAGCAGAAGGAGATGCCCCGCAGTGAAGTACCGCTTGGTTCAAGACTTCTTATGTATTCGTGGGGTTGAACCCAACAAGGTTATGTCGACCTCATTCCGAGACCCATCCCAGCGAGTGCTCGGATTCAGACACGAGTTGGATTGTGCTTTACTGCACGAGTGTCCGATAGGAGTTTGCACGACCGGTTTGCAAGGCCGTGTTGAGATCTGCGTAGCACTACATGCTACCGATTTGTTGCAGCATAATTATCATTGATATATGGGATGAAAAGCGTAGGGCAAAAATTTATTTAGCCGGAGCATTAAGACACACCAGCATTGATGGATTTCGTGCCTCAAACGCGACTCCGATATGATATGCCGTTACTGTCTGATAAGTATGGGTAGGTTGCTGGTAATAGTCGATAACTGAGTGACGATTAACGTATTTATTGTATTTTCAACTCGATAAAAATACTCTTAATTTTAGAAACAAACACACGATCTTCTAAAAATGACGATTATTAGTGCCACTGCGTTATACAGATTACAACCGCACGCGAACCCAATCTTGCAGACAAGATAAAATTAAATTTAAAATTAAAAAACCCCCAACGCTATAAACATTAGTGGGCAACCATTTAAAAAGTCAAAAATAATATTTACAGATGAGCCATGTAATTCGAGCGAGTTACATCTATATTTTATATTATAGAAATATAACATTTGGTCGTTAAAATTGTACCACAATGTCGCGGCGGGGTACCGCTAAGTTTAGAGACTTAGGCGGAAGGGTACCGCTTAACTTAGTCAGACGCTATATTCGATTGACTATCTATTTATTTACTAGATTTAAATTGTTAAGCCTGTGAACGATTATCCAGTCCCCCTATTTTATTTTAGCTAGGTATCTAGTCTCTAAACTACATTTGGTATTGTATGTTTAGATATTTGTTTGCATATATATATGTCTGTATATATCACATCAAATACGAGTTGAAGTGAGGTACATATATGGTGAGATAATGTATTTGATATGCGTTGAATCTGTAACATTTCACCTACCATAGCATTTATCAATTTGACCGATTCTATGGAATGGACAGTTTCTGTTATGTACACGTCAATTCTTTCATTTATTACGCTTCTTGGGTATTTTTGACAATATTTGATTATTTATCTCTACTTTTGCCCCCCTATACATTGTAAATGACTGTTTCGGTGCTGATAAAACACGCCTAATTGTAAATACACCTCATTCCCTTTGATTTGACACACCACATGGGGATATTTGACAATATTCGATTATTCCTCCCCACTTTGAACTACCATGTTTAATAACTGGCTGAACAGATTTTGATAAAACGTGTTTAAAACCCAGCACCCGGAAACTTGCTTTCTAACAAAAATACCGCATCCAAATCTGTTCACTCGTTTAGGAGCTACGTTTCCACAGACAGACACACAGACAGACATACAGGCAGACATAGCAGTCAAATACATAACACCCCTTTTTGCGTCGGAGGTTAAAAAGACCCTAAAGACTCAGAACCATAACGTTGTACCATCTCAAAGTAAGTAGGTATTGCTTCACCACGAAGGATAATAATAATATCATTCTACTTTTAGAACTTAGTTTTTAAATTAAGAAGAACATAATCTTTTGTAAGTTTGTTTGAAAAATGTCACCATTGAATGATAATGAGTTAGAGGTATTGAATTACGACTCACCACCTATGAAAACGAATTAACAAAGCACACATATATACACTATTAGAGACGAGAATTACGATGAGATTTCCAAATGCAACTGACACATACCAAGCTGCGATTGTTATACTTAGTCTTCATGCTTTTAGGCGCCAGCAATTATATATTACAGGTATTGAATTACGACCAACCAACTATGAAATCGAATTAACAAAGCACATAATGCTCGATTGGCGCGTGCGAGCATTCGTGAGAAATTGAGAACAAGCCTATTCCGAGCATACGAGTAAACGTAGTATCCAATGCCTGAAGAGTACAAACAATTCTCCGTGCGATCCGTTTACGCATCGATAAATGACATTGCAGGCAAATGTTCACCAAAAATTAAAACGATATACGTGCTCCGTACATAATCCTTATATTATTTTATTTAGTTGTATTATATAAATAAATTTCAAGTATATTAGCAACAAAAATTAGATATATATTTAAGTTAACATTTCGGTATCAACATTAAAAAAAAAATAAACAACATCATAAACATTGTAACCGAATAATGGTAGGATATTTACGACCTCCTTGATGGCAATGCGCGCTCTATGTTTGTCACAGTTATTTTGGTTTGATATATCCGACACGGGTTAATTCTTACATTCTTTTACCAATCCGCATTGATACAGCGTGGTAGAAATGCTCCTAATCATCAGCGGCTGTATGGAGAGATCGGTGCGGAGTTGCCACTTACCTGGTATCACATGGATTATTAGAGCATTTCCTGTTGCATTTATGCCTGCACGCGCGCTGCATACATTTCTTTCGTTTTCTTTTAACGTGCTTGCGGGCGTAAACACGCGCAGGTGGAAAACACCCTACAAACGCATTTGCTACAAACCTCATATAAATTCCCTAAAAATAGGTCCAAGACTTTGGACTATAGGACTTTGTTTTTCTCAATTCTTACCCTGGAATGATGGCGCAGTAAAGGATGGCTTTCCGTGGAGGACTCGTCGAAACCCACATTTTTGAAATGGAACCCTTGACTCATGTATAAAAACAGTAACATGGCCAATGCCAACAGAGCAGCATAAGATAAAAACTCAACAGCCTGCAATTAAATACATATTATTACTTATTGCATAATCTTTCCGTTAAAGTGCAGTATTTAAACATCAAAAATATGCTGTTTATTTTTTTAGTTCTGAATAACTAGTAACAGTACCTACACGCCAATCAAGCTAACTAGACGAACGTCAAACGTGACGTCACGCTCAGCAAGTACTGATGACAAAAATAGGAATAATGTTTTTTTGTAAAATGTTGATTTATATCAATGATGTAAAATTTAATAAATTTCTATGATAATAATTTATACTTAAACCACGCATATTTTACTTATTTTGGTTGTCATATTAACGAAAAGTAATGAGTACAAAAAATAATCTTTGATTATTTTACAAAATGTGAAATGCGTTATTCGTTCATTTTTACTGCGGCAACATTTATGTACCAAATTTTGAAATAGGCTATAAGACGCCACCGCCGTCTAATAGACTGTTAAACGATATAACTGAAACAAATAAGAAGAATATAGTACCAAAGTCATTTTTTCATAAACAATAAATGATTGCACGACTCGACGTATTGTGAACAATTCGGTGCCCTCATGTTACATCACCTAGAGAAATTACCCGCGTACGAATAAGGTTCATCGTGGTCGTGCTTCCACAGTAATTAATATGAACAAAACAATACATAAAAACGGACAATAAACAGAATAGTCCATTTTATGACGGGGTTTTTTTTTAAATGTTGTGACAATTCCACGCAATGTTAAAGATTAATAAATAAGTTGCCAACATCATTGTATATTTTTGCCTATGGACATATATGTATATCTATTTGAATAAATTGTAGCGCATAATTTGAGCCAACTTTATTATGCGAACATTCCAGTGTCTGTACTTGTAAAATCTAATACGTCAAAAAACGTTGGAATCATATAATTCGTTTTGACTTGTCAAATAGCGTGATGAAAGCGCGTTCATTATAATGTTTTACTAAATATGTTAATTTAAAGAGAATCTTACTCTGGACTCAAAAATCTTCATTTGTGCGACGAGAATTACGATGAGATTTCCAAATGCAACTGACACATACCAAGCTGCGATTGTTATAGTCTTCATGCTTTTAGGTGCCTGCAATTATATATTACAATTTAGCTAAACATGGCATTCTTGTTGTGTTCAAATAATAACGAATATATACAACCACCCATTTTGTTCCAAAGCCCAAGCAATGTTTATAAAATTTAATAAAATGCAAAGTCAGTAGGTACACGAGTATATTGCCATGTGTTCAAACTAACTTTACCTGCAGTTTACTGTGTGACATTTTTAACATATCTTCCTTTTTGTGCAGGTGTAGGAATGCCGAGAACATGAAAACTAAAAGATATTATATTCCGAGAAAAGTTCTCTTCGTCATTAGAAACGTTTTATTCGAACATTCTTTCACTAATACTCTAATTAAGACATTTATAACCAGGGATTATTTCAATTAAGTATAATTAAGAAGATATTTATCAATTTTCAATTCTCATTCCCAGCTGTAAAGTTACAACAGTTTCATTTACAGGAAGCCGATGGAATAAATATTTTTTCAATGAAAATTATTGAACTTTATGCTTTCACCAATTCCTCGTCCAGTGATTGTAAATTTACATTTTAATATGAACATTTAATACGTACGAAATATCGTTTATATCACGGGCAGAAAATCAGCTTTATAATGACTTTTTAGACCAAAACATGCATATAATGTATTATTTAATAATAGTTGTAATAGCGGGAATAAGTAATTCCGTAGAAAACCAGAGTCATGCCTGAAATGAATCTCAGATATGTTACTCCCCTGAGGACTAGGTTGGAACAACTGATGAACATAATAATGTCAGTCATCACCTTTGCAGAACAAAGAACGCATACATTATTCCTACCTGTTATGGAAATAACAATAGGCTAGGATTTAAGTGCTATCTAAGACCGGTCAGAGATGCTTTACGGTCCCTGAGATTTTTTTTTTATTTTTGGTTGCGATGACCATGAAATACGAGTGGAGGAGGAATCTCCAGAATTGAACCATCAAGAGTTTTACCACCTCTCAAAATTTCTAGTTATTTTCACATGTGTATTTATGCTTAAGATACGATGCAAATTCTGACGGTAACCGGTATATACTTGGGTAAAGGAGAACTCGAGGCCAGAGACCGCGAACATAATTTCAGCCACAGAAACGAGAAGGTACTGGGGCACTATCCAGGCGAGATGGAGCTCATTGGGCGGGTTGGGCGCATGCAGCACGGCCGCGTCCAGCCGGCCCAGCCGCTCTCGGAGGCACAGCACGTACACGCCACCCGCTAGCAGCTGCCCCTCCCCGGAGCCAGATACCTCCCCGGCCGCGCTGCTCGCTCGCCACTTGAATCTACGTGAAAATTTACATTTATTGATCTTTTTTTTAAGGTAAAATGCGCAAACGTGTCTGCGGTTAACCTGATTTTTTTTATAGGAGTATGGTAGTAGCAAACGAGCATGCAGCCCACCTGATGATAAGTGGCTACTGC
>MOOZ01000122.1:2126969-2138495 GCA_002930495.1 Cecropterus lyciades | reverse complement strand
GTACATTTCACGATTAGGTAACCTGCCTTGGCTAAAAGAACATAGTAACTCAAGTCAAGTTTATCACCGTATGTATCTGCTTAGGAACCTTATTACAAATATGGAAACAGAAAATAGCTAACTCCTACCGCTTAGGCAGGCAGTACCTTTGAATCATGAAGATTGAGGATTTGAAGGTCAAATTTTCTGTCATATCATGCCTTTCTAAATAGTAAAGGTACACTCCAAGTACCATGAGAATCGAGTTCGCTGAAGCTAAGTTATCAACAATTTTGGAAAAAACAGGGGTAATGTTGAGGGTTTTAACTTTTTTTACGAAGAAACCTAAGTATTTTTGAAAAATAAAAGTAGCCTAAGTTACGCCTTATGATATAAGCTATCCAACAGAGAAAGTCTCGTTAAAATCGGTCCAGCGGTTTCAGAGATTACCCAGAACAAACAGACAGACAAAATTTTTGTAATTGCTGTTTTGTTATCAGTCATCGTATCGTCATGTCATCGTATATACTTCCATATGCATTTGGTAAAAAGCTGTTTTTTTGATATTACAAACAGACACTTCAATTTTATTTAAATGTATAGATAACGTTCAGCTAATTTTAAGTTATGCACACTTATTATGAAAATGCTCCTTCATTTGCCTCCGAATCCCTGAGCGCGCGATTTGTGAAATGAAAAAATTACAAAGCAAAACTGAACTGTAAAAAAATTCAAGTTCTGTCCTTAAATTTTTGATCCAACATGAGCATTTAAATTATTTAAGACCGATCACCGAGCACCAGCTACCGTCATCTATTGGTTATTTTTTGAGGATTACGTCACGACAGTCTCCTTTTGAATCACTCATTTTTCGCCACACAGATTCCCAAGGACAAACCAGATGTCGCTTTTTCTGTCCGTAAATGTAACATAAATACTATAGATGGCCGTAAATAGTGGGTAACGTTCTAACTCATCATCTCAGGATAAAATCTAATGTTGAATTAAGTTTTAGTAGAGTACTGTCCAATCAAATTATATCACATCGTCTGTATAGATCATGCGTCATGCACCACTACCGAGTACGAGACTCTTCTCCGAGTAACGTATCTTTAAGCTAGTGTACCACCACAGTTTTGGGAAAAGGACTTATTTGACTTAAATTGGATTGAGTCGGATGAAGCTTAGTGTCCTAGGTAAGTATATAACTGAGGTTTGGTTAATTCTAATTTAGTTATAGTAATGTAACAGTCATCTAAAACAATGACTATTTTAATTAACTTGACATCACAAACTTATTTACTTTTTACTAAAAATTCCTTTTTTAGATTTTAAGGGACTTGTTTCTTATTTTCAGTTGGTTGGTTGGTCTTTGTCAAAGACGTTGTTCACGCACATAGCCAGAAAGCGATTTTCAAGGTTATATGACAACGGTGGTCAAAAGGTTACGGTTTTGTTTGTCAATATAAACTCAAATAACAAACTATGATCAGTAATACTTCTTTAACTTTTGCCCTCTCAAATATATTACTCGTCTTGTGTCTTATTATTACAAAGATTGTATTAAAACACCACTTATACATAGACATTTATTTTGTAAGAAATCAAATTTACATGCAAAATAAATTTTAATGACCATGCAAGAAATACAGTCATAGTAGAACATAAGTATTATATCCTAAGTTTAAGCACTAAGTGCTTCAAAGCTTCACAAAAATCAGAACTAAAGTAGATCACAACATTCATTGATTATATGTTTTGAAAGTAATCGATTTTTTTTATTTTTACCGTTTCTTGACAGTTATTTCTACTTTAAAATTCCAATACCAATGGTAGCAGTTTAGATAGCTTCGAATAATGAGAGCATAGTTATATCCCATGCATTTAAGAAATCTTGCGACCTTTTAGGACCGTTCGTATTACCTTTGGATTGGCAGGGAATCGCTAGCAATTCGTTAGTGCCACAGAGGTATCTCACATATAATGAAATCAGTTTTGTGGGAGAGGAAATAAGTTTTTCATAAAAACATTTTTATGATGGTATAGTTGGTCCCACATAATGTGCTGGCTAGAAATGTCGAAGAGTTCCTGGTTTAAGAACTTTTATTCTCGATATCATGGGCGAGTTTTCTAGTTATTACTTTATTAGCCTATTTCAGTCTAGATTTGTAAATCGCTCTGGCCAGCCGGTCAAGGCAAGCACAGAAATTGTATCACATGGATTACTTTATAAACAACTGAGCTAGTAGAAGTGGAACCCCGGGCAACTAACGAAATTGACGATGATCAATGATAGTAATAAAAAATATCGATTGATTTGAGTCTATAATACATAAATTTAAATCTTGAGATATTCTGTAGCCGAATGAGTGCGTTAAATGCTGACATACGCAAACAAATTTAAAGTATAATATGAACCTTTAGTCCTCTCACATTTTGTTGACAAATCATAACAGGATTTTCCTGTACGACAATTTCAATCTCCAGATTTAAATCTATGCTTAAGTTACAAGTTACACATATATCAGTTATAACTATAATGTAGTACATGATATTGATTATTTCATTACTTTATGTAAGTATATGAACTGGAATCTATAATAAATATGAAGTGAGTACATATTTGATATTCAAGTTTTTCCACTATAATATTAAATTACTTGCGTATACTTAATTTACACCGCCAACGACGGTAAAGAGATCAAGGAATACAGATTTCAACAGAGTCAAAAATTTTTGGTTCATTCTGTCTTTAGGTAACTATGATTTTATTTGTTTAGTCGAACAATAAAGGATAAACGAATAAATAATTATCTTAGTCGCTTGTAAAGATACTGCAGTTCTTAACCTAAATTTAAATACTAATAGATATAAAGTATATAAAAAATATAAGAGACAGATGGGAAATACCGTAAAAAATATCGTTTTCGAAACCTCCGCACGTCGCTGTATATCATGATCGAATCCGCGGGACCGCCTACTGCATAGCTGCTCTACTTCTATTGAAACAATTTATACGAGACATAGCGTACAATATCCTTGCCTCGACATAAATCCCTGCAATATTATACCGTGTTAAAGACACAATTCAGTATCAGCAAATTCCCTTGTCCCTTTCAATTTACAATTTGAATTAAATTTTTATTTGATACCCTACCTATCTACTCCAAATTTTACTTTTTAAGCAAAATAACAAAATGATTCGCTTATGATTAAATCACAACAGTGATGATGATATTTTTTGGTAAAAAAGGAACTTAGGAAAATTAAATAAATAATACTCGTATTATCAAATGGTAATAACAAATAAAATAAAATAAACTTTTATAAAGTATGATATAAATTTTCGACCCTTATATATTTTCTAAAAAAAAAACAAATTATGGACAGTGTGAAGTTTTTAGCTTTTGCTAAAATTTACTACATATATTATCCTGTAAGTCTTTTACATACAATCTTCCTCCAAACCATTCAATTTCAATACAGCAAAAGGCGGAGGAGTGCACCTTGATCCGTTTTTTTGTAAGGTAATACACATGTATAATGTTCGGATACATGAATAGAAGCACGAATTAAACGAAGAATTTAGCGAAGGGTACTTCATAAAACTAGACAACAGTAAGGTGTAGTGTGCACATTAAGATATAATTGTTACCAATAAGTATACTGACTATTACCTATAACTAATACACTGAGCTACGTTACGTCGCTTGCAAACGATGCAAATAGACTGCGCAAGATTTACTTATCCTTAATAAACATTAACTTGATACTTTCAGATTTGAATGATTACTTGATTTTACTCACTTTAGACCTTTCGCGAGTAAATTACATTGATAATATTGTGGTAAACATGTCCTTCATTTATGCTTTGTATGGTTAGCGTTAGTGGCAATATGGAAATCGTTTCTTTAGTATAAGCGTCAAATCAATGTCGTTCGCCAGGAATAAGGCTATTACATTTGTCTTCAATAAACATTCATAAACAATATGAATATTAATATGGTTGTGAATTAATATTTCGCGGAAAAAAGCGCAAGTATTCAAATAGTTATTTTCATTGCCCAAATAATATCCATAAAAGTGCGCAGTTACTTTGCACCGTTTGTAAGTGCATAATATTATATAATGTATAACACCAATAATAAACGTCTTATTACTAAATTACAAATTATAGTCGAGATCATGATCGAGATAATTGTCGACATGGTATCTGACCCATACCATATTAATACATTTAATAGAAACTCGTGGGGTCCGTGGATCTCCTACCAAGTGTAAAAGCAACCTTATGATTGATAGGATGAGCAACACATTTTAATATTAAAATCTATAATAGTAACTTATTTGTTGTCAAGACAATGAGACAAACTATGCATGTAAACATTAACGTCATAATGAAAATGGTACAGTTGGCATACGATCAATTCAATAGAAGTAGTTCCTTATGTCGACTTCGACTTATTTTACTATTTGTTATTAGATCACTAGAACACTGACATAACTTAAATAAATGTATAACGATTTCTATGATCATTTCCTTTTTATCAACTGTCCAGTCAGTGCCATATGGATGTATGTCTTTTTATAGAGTAGTTACAGAAAAAATGCCGTCACTTTAGAAAAATAATATAAATTTACCTTCTTCCTATGACGTTAACAATGTAAAAACATATTTAATATCTGTATAGAGCACAAAATGAGATTCTACGTCTTAAATGGCACCTTAACGCAAAATACGAATTACAGCGCAGTATTTTATAATCCTTGATCAGTTAATGCCAATAATCTGTTCGGCATTGAATCTTTTAAACTAAAAATCAATTTAGTGCTTAAAAGACAGTTTGGCACGAAATTATGTATGAAGATGATAAAATACTGCGATGTAACATGCAATGCAAGTTATAAAGCTTTAAAAATATAAGTTGCGCGAAATTCATTGTAGGCCTATTAAATCTTTACTCGGAACTGCTATCATCGATTTCTGGAGTGTCTCGCTGAGGCGCTTCGCCCTGATTTGCCTGAGCCATGTTTTCCAGTTCACGCTGGCGCTGCAAATACAGGAGGCGATGTTGATGCACAACTCCGTTTTGAACGCGGGCTTCCAGCACGCTACGCCGATATTCAATATGTGCGTGTTCACGCAGGCTTTGCATCATTCTATTGTGGTAATAAGCTGGGTCCGAATGTCCAGGCGAACCTTCTTCATCCTCATCATCGTCGTCGTCGTCCCCATCATCATCATAGTCGTCGTCGTCGTCGTCGTCATCGTCGTCGTCGTCGTCGTCGTCGTCGTCGTCGTCGTCGTCGTCGTCGTCGTCGGAGTCGGTGTCATCATCGTCGTCGTCCTCATCATCGTCTTCGTCGCCATCCTCACCGTCATCACCTTCGTCGCCGTCCCCATCGTCATTGTCGTCATCATCGTCATTATCATCGTCATCTTCGTCGTCGCCTTCCTCGGCGCCGTTGCCACCTTCGGGGTCCCCACCATCGCTGCGATTCTCCGGGCCTTCACCGTCATTGTTACCATCAGCGTCATCTTCATCGTCGCTATCGTCGTTTATGTCGCTAAGTGTAAGTGAGTCTTCATCATCCGAAACTGGTGGTTCGTCTAGCGTAATTTGTGGTTCTTCAGTATTAATCCCTGTTTTTCCCATTAAGTATCTCTCCCCATCAATATTTAGAAACAGGCCATCTGAAACAGCGCTCCCCTCAGTATTCTCGAATGTCTTGGATTCAAAAGTGTCATTATTATTATGATTTTGTTTATTTTGTGGAATGTCTTCAGCGGGAATGTCTTGGACGAGCGTCTCATCTGTGTCACACAAAACACCCGCGGCGTCCTGTGAATGATTGTATAGAATATCATCTTGGTGATCACGATTTATATCACTTGGTTCTTCGATCGGTAGTTCAGGTTTTTCAATACCTTCCACATTTATTGGTTCACTTTCGGAGTCAGAATACGAATTATCTGCAATCAAAATATTGGCCTCATCATCGGATGATATTGGTTCACTGAAGACTTCATCATCATTCCTTTCGATATCGTCGTCATCTCCCAGCATCAAGTCATCGTCGGTATCTTGAAGCAACATTGCAATGGATACATAGACTTCCGAATATACTCTTGCAGCCCCTGATGCGTTTTGTGCTATTATTGGCAATGGTCCAAGTGCCTCAAGCAAATCCATATGTAGAGCTTCGTCCAATAGAGTATCATCATCAGTATCGGAATCATCCGCAAGAATACGGCGGCGGAGCATATCCACAGCATCCAATTGTATGTCGCTCTGGATCGCCCGCAGCAATTCACTGTCTCTACTGGAATATCGACAAAAATCACAACATTAATATGAGACACGAATCATTTATTTTAAGCTATATTACATATAAAGGCCTCGACGACCCGAGTGGCGGAGCGGTCACCATACCGGTCTGACACGCAGTGGGTCCTGGGTTCAATCCCCGACCAGACAGACTTCTAAATGATAAGTTTAGATTTCTGTTCTGGGTCTGGGTGTTTGTGTATTCGTCTTTTTGTCTCCATGGCACCCACGACACAGGAGAAAGTCCTACTGAGGGGCTATGAGTGTAGAAAGCGTTTGTTTCTTTAAAAGGTGGTAAGAATAAAATATGAATATCGGAATGATAGAATTTACAAATACATTTTTTTTCATTAGCAGTGACTACGACATAAAGATTACAAATAATATTGTTTCGTCGAAATCGGACACAAGTGCATCTACAATAGAGACCTAAATCAAATCACCGTACCACTAGTATAACATTTTTTCTGTCACGCGATTCTACGCTAGTACGCGATCACACTCTCACTACCGAATTAACTCGCTGGAATATCTTTGGTAACCGTGATTAGTGGCACGCATGACAAAATAAGCTCCCATTAAACTTCATACGGACCAGATCTTCAAGCGAATAAAAATATTCTTCATATCTCAGTAAGTAACTTGAATCGTAAAATATTCAATGCATCAAATATGCGTCAATTATTATCAATGGTGTAGGAATATTAATATGTCAATCTGAATATTGTGCAAATTTTATACAATATTCAAAAGATTCAATCTGACAGGAAGGCCTACGGAAGGCCATAATGATTATCTCCAAATTCGTATCTTTCCTGAAATAAAAGAATCGGGCAGATTTATTGTGCGCAGCCAACAAAGTAATAATATAGTTTGGTCAGTAGCAATAATAACGATACGTATAATCGATAATAATATATATAAAATAAAAACTTGCAACTAAAAGCGTGCTCTGTATTAACAAAAAGAAATCAATAAAGAAGGCAATAATAATTTTATACCTACATTAACTTTCACATATTACAAGCCACGCTGAAAAGTTGCTTTTAAATCAGTACTGAAGCAACGACCCTGCAACTCTCTTTTTCATTATTCCTCAGCTGGACCTAGAGTATCAGGCAATCATCCTACTTACCCTAGCCAGTCGATTGAATATAGTCGAAAGAATATTTGTTCACAACGAAACACAAAAAGCTTTTATTCTGTCCATACGGTCATAGATATTAAGTTGTCCTCTGATCTGCTGAGTGGTCCGCGTCCAGTATCTCCACCCCATCCTCTAAAGTTAATCCCGATAGACCGATTATCCTACAGACATTTGTTTCCACGATACATTCTGTAAAACTTTGGTGTTTAAATTGGTGTATTAGTGTATTGTATAGTTGTGTTGTGATCTAGAACACACTAATGTTAGTGTTGGTAAGGACTTACACCTGGGACGTGATTTAATAAGATCCCAGTATCCCATCACGTACATAAAAAATAATTCGAATAGGTACAGTACGGATGTGATAACTATTTATTGTAATTAAATAAATGAAAATCAAGTGACCGTCAAAACCTAAAAGCTAATTTAATACATATTTAAGTTATCATTTGTTTCACTCCAAGTCAAATGGAACTCTGTACTACAGCTTGTATAAATCTAATCAGCTCAATTTAAAATTATACTCTGAATAGTTAATTATAATGATATATTTACATACTTTCTTTTCTGAAGCCACTTTAAATTGTTTAACTATGGTATTATGGTTGGGTCATTTTAAAATGGACAATAAATGCACCAATATTTATTATACACACATTTACATTAAAAGTTGCCGATGCCACGTTTAACCCTTTTTAAATGACTTATATAAAATAAAATTCAAAATTAACTGTATTTGTAGTTTTAATTGACTTGACACCGTATATTTATGACATGCAACTTTTTAATAGAATATTAAAACAACTGATTTTTAATACAATATTAAAAAATTAAAATATATAAATATAATGTGAAGTATGCAACTGATGTAAAGTATATGTGTCATTGTAATGTTGGTTCCCCAACTCACGTTGTACCGACCGTACATGCGTTTCTCTATGACCCTAGTTGTGATTAGTATTTTCATTACATTTTATATAGAATACAAAGCTACACATAACGGTCAATAAGATTAACCAATAATACGATTATTACAAAGCAAATTAAAAAAACAAAAATAATATTTAAACGAGACATAATTTAATTTGCAACGATATACAACAAAATAATAGCCATACTACATAATAGTCAAACGTACTCCAAGGCGCCGTCCTGCAAATCCTGTTCCGGCAAGAGGTTGCTGATGACTTCATAGAATATGTTCCCCGCGACCCTCGTCTCTCTTTGCTCGTAAATATTCACGCTATCCAGCGGTGGGAAGGGATCATATGATACCACTGCATCAATCTCCGGCACCGCCTGACCAACAAACAAATAATATTGGACAAATCGAGCATCAAGATTATTTATCGACCGGACAAACCTTCCAAGTTAATTATTGAGAACCGTTTAAACGCTTCTAATTACCAAAATAGTATTCTGTTTGACCGGCTTGTGTCTTGATCAACACTATTTTGTTATTTCTTAGACATCATAAGCCGGCTTTTGTTTGAATGGCAGACCAGACGGTCAGCCACTGCGGCAAATATTACTCGTTTTTAACCGACTTCAAAATATGAGGTTCTCAATTCGACTGTACTTTTCTTTTTAAGTTATTCGATTAATCGGACACTTATAAACTGATTTGGATACTTAATTGTTTTTCGTTTAAAAAGCCATTCATATTTAAGTATTATGAATTAAACATTTACACACATTTACTAAAATTGATACCGTTCATTTATTTGTTTTTTTTTTTCGGTAAATGAATACTTAAATCTGATATCAGGCTATGCATATCTGAGTAAAAACATAAACTCATGCATAAACAATATATTCTTTGTAGTCAAATTTTAATAAATTATTCAAAATCCTATGGATGAATGGTCCTAACGATATGGTATTAAACATATACATATTAAGAATTTTACAAATTTATAATATCACGGGTATAGTTTGGTAACAATTTGCTTTAATTAAATGAATTCAATTTACAAATATTCGAAAGTTTATTAGGGCAATATTGTTGATACAATTTTATGATAACTTGAGTGAAAGACTCAATATACTTACCCCATCAACAATCAAACTATTTAATGGCGTTAATATGCTCAGATGCCGCAAGATCTCTTGCGGGTACGATTGGAACAAATTCATACGAACATTAGCGTACGCCTTCGCCTGCGCCTGGTACGGAAAAGCATTGCTTATACAAACGTTAAATAAATATTATTATAATAATTTTGAATGCAATCTAACGACACATTGATATGCGAAGCAAATCTTCGCATATAAGCGTGCATACCTTCAGCAATTACAAATTAGAAGGGCATATATTTTTAAGATAATGGTACGGTAAGTATGGTATTTTTTATAAGATTTATGGTAAGTGCAGCCCATGGACATCTGTAAGCAACTTCATACGTTCCTATCTGAAGTCGATCACAAATGCGTTGCTATCCCCGCGGAATAAGATGGTCAGCTCATATGAAAGTGAGCCGGCAACAATACCCATCCATCGAAATGCAGGAACTGCTTCACGCTGAAAATATGTGTGGCGGTGGTTTCCTCCCCGGTCGAATTATACTCGTTCTACAGCCTTCCAAATATTCAGGCATGTATATATAATAATAAATAGTGCATATTATATCGCTGATTGGTTTATTTTTTATTCCTACATTTTAATCCTTTTTACATGTAAATACCAATATCAAATGCTTAAATAATAAATAATTTGTAAATAGTAATTATTAGAATAATATATAATCCCATTATATTCCAATTACATATCAAAAATATAAATTGTAAATATAACAATACAATTACTAACCCTGATTTCAGGATCGTTGTCGTACTTATCGACGAGTTCCGACGCATTGCGGATCAGCCACTTCATCACGGCATCTTGGATGAACTTGTGCCAGATGAATCTGGCGTACAATACTATGAGATCCTTCAACAGTTTGGAAGTCCTGGAAAAACGAAAATCTTATAAAATCTATTATTTAGGTAGTCATCAACCCATTATTGTCCTCCTGCTGGACACGGGTCTCCTCTCAGAATGGAGAAGTTTCAGGCGATAACCCACTGCGCTGACCAAGTGCGAATTGGTAGACTTTACCTACCTTTTAGAACTCTTCTTTAAAGATTTCTCAGGCGTGCAGGTTTTCTCACGTATAAGACAAATCAAGGTAAAATAATGTCGAAATTCCACCATACAAAAAAGCATTATTATATTACTGACCCGTCATTGACGCTCACGTCGAATAGCGGACATTGTTGAATCTTAGGATTCTTTATCCCGGCGTTCTGTAGCATATGCGTTACCACTGAGGGGAATTCGAGCATAGCTTTCTGTATCAATTCATCCGCTTTTTCAAATCCAACTAAAAACACAATCATATATAACAATATATTATATTCTTTCAAATCATTGTATTAGGTATCTTGATAACACATGATGATTGTAAACACGAAAATTACAAATAAAAAAATTAAGTGAAGTAACAGAAAATATCATAGATGATTGCTCTAAAATAACATCTACGTTGCTATTGCTAACATCAATATGGCTAGAAGAGTACCGAACGAAACGAAATCAGGAAAAAATATTAAGTGGCAAAGCAAAAATGTTGATTATACATTTATCATGAATAATGATGAAACTTTAAATATTAACACAAACTACGTCCTCAGTAAACTAAAGTGTTAAAAATCCTTTGAGCCCTTTCCACCCTGAACATTATCTATTCCAGTACGCAGACTAACCAAACTATTAGGCTTTAAAAATCGAAAGATAATTTGTGTCCTTTAGCCTCTCGAATCAACACACCTCATTAATCCTCAAGTTATGATTAGTATCCTGCTAATGAACAAATTAATTTCCCTATTTATTTTATGCATCGTCTTTTTATAATTAATACGCATCAGTAAAAAATATGATTTCACCACCTCTTTTAGCAGGTTCGTCTCCTAGAGTTTTTAGTGGAAATTTAATTAGCTAATCTCCCAATTATCTATACTAATATTATAAAGCTGAAGAGTTTGTTTGTTTGTTTGTTTGTTTGTTTGAACGCGCTAATCTCAGGAACT
>MOOZ01000122.1:2093486-2117310 GCA_002930495.1 Cecropterus lyciades | reverse complement strand
CCAACCTATTAGTACAAAGAAATTCAACAAAACTGAACAAATAATTAAATATTTTTTTATTCTTCTTATCATATTCTATCATAGATTGTGTTTATGCTTTTTAAACGGTTTTAATTCAGCTTGCTATGTTTGCATCTTGCGTGGGCTCTAACCATATGAAGAAAAATATGGTATACATTTAAATTCAATTTAGTTCAATCTGCCACAAATTGGCAGATTACATATTTTTATAAACCCCCAAAATGTATATGAAGTTAAAAAGCTTGACTACTGAAATACAATAAACCATGAAATACTAGAAGTATTTAATTTAGGGGTAGGTTGACAGGTAGAATGCAATACAACAATAAAAACACCCAAAATCCAAGATGGCATCCGAAATAAAACAATGCAGCCCACCTGATGGTAAGTGGCTACTGCTGCATCATGGACATCTGTAATCAACCCTAGGTTAGATCAAAGTCTCACCTAAGGTTAGCCATAGATGCATTGCTACCCCTGAGGACTAAGATGGAATGCCTCGGAAAAGAATATCTCCCTTACCACACCGTTGAAACCAGAGCACAGCAGCGCATAACACTGCTGTTATAAGGCAGAAATAGGTGTGGTGGTGGTGCTTCCAGACTCGAATCACAAAGAGTTCTACCACCATTAGGCAGAAATAGGTGTGGTGGTGGTGCTTCCGGAGTCCAACCTCAAAGAGTTTTACCACCTTTAGGCAGAAATAGGTGTAATGGTGGTGCTTCCGGAGTCGAACCACAAAGAGTCCTATCATCTTAAGGCAGAAATAGATGTGGTGGTGATGCTTCCGGAGTCCAACCAACAAAGAGTTCTACCACCTTTAGGCAGAAAAAGGTGTGGCAGTGTTGCTTCCGAAGTTCAACCACACAGAGTTCTACTACCTTTAAACATTACCAATAAATTTGAATCTGTGAAATTAACATTACTAATAAATTTAAATCTGACAACTCCAAACACATAATTATGTGTATCTAAATTAAGGCATACCTATGACCAGTACCTAAATGGAAATCCTATTTGTACCCTGAGTATGATGCAAATAGGTATGAATCTGGCAATCCCAAACATGACCATGACGTCTTCTTAATTGAGGTGTATCTATGGCTAGAATGTATGTTGAAATCCTATTCATACCTACTACTATGATACTACCTCAAACATGACTGATGTCTTACTAGGTTTAGGCATATCTATAGCCAGCATCTAGATCGAGACTCCAAATGTCAAAATGAACCTCGCAGAGCGTGAGAGGACACAATCTTTGAGAGTATAATCTGCTTCAGTAAAGAGTTTTATTGATCGAGATCGTTTCAAAAGCATAAACACCAGAAGGATGTCTTCTTTACCAAGTGCTGCTGCCATGAGATGGATTATTCAGGCTATATGTGTGGCATTATAAGCGAAGTAACATAAATATTTGATAATGTGGTTCATTGTGTTTTTTTTTATAGTATGGAAGTAGCAAATGAGCATGCAGCCCACCTGATGGTAAGTAGCCACTGCCGCCCACGGACATCTGTGAACAACCCTAGGTAAGATCAAAATCTCACCTAAGGTTAGTCACAGATGCATTGCTACCCCTGAGGACTAAGATGGAATGCCTCAGAAAAGTTTGTCGCCCTTACCACACCCTTCAGACCAAAACACAACATATTATAAAACTGCTGATATTAGGCAGAAATGGGTGTGGCGGTGGTGCTTCGGGAGTCGGACCACAAAGAGTTCTTACACCTTCATGCCAAGAAAATGAAACTAGACGAGGGCTGGAATATTGATCTGCCACCAGTGTTTGTTGGTTTATCCCCGTCACTGAGATTTCCTTGTGTCTAACATCTGTGTAACTGGATCAATATATTAAAAGCCTCGTTTCATGCCCATTTCATATTAAAATACTAACATCACATAGATTATTAAATTAATTCCTCTTTTACTTTCACTTGTAAGAAATACACATGCTATATGTTAAAATCTTTTTTTATCTCATTATATGAGATAACATGAGATTTTAACATATAGTATTCAGGACTGAAGTGGAAAAGGATAATAGCTAATTAAATCACAACATATTTTAATATAAATAATCGAGTTGCGAGTGCGAGTCAGACTCGCACATAAAGGGTTCCATACCATTATCTATAAAAAATATGTAACCCAACAAAAAATTTAAGGTTTTCGGAATTTTCCTTTATATGTGCTAAATGACCACCCGCGTGGCTGAGCGGTTACCACACCGGTCTGACACGCAGTGGCTCCCGGGTTCGATCCCCGGACAGAAAGACATCTGAATAATGAGTTTAGATTTCTGTTCTGGGTCTGGGTGTTCGTGTATTCGTCTTTGTGTGTCCATGGCACCCACGACACAGCAGAAAATCCTACTGTGGGGCTATGAGTGTAGAAAGTGTTTATAGCGTTTATGTGCTACAAAACATTACTTCATACCAAATTTCCAGATTCTAGGTCGACTGGAAGTACCCTTTAGTTTTTTTTTTTATAGTATAGTATTAGCAAACGAGCATGCAGTCCACCTGATGGTAAGTGGCTAGTGCCGCCCATGGACATCTGTAACCAACCCTAGATAAGATCAAAGTCTCACCTAAGGTTAGCCATAGATACGTTGCTACCCCTGAGGAATAAGATTGAATGCCTCGGAAAAGTATATCTCCCTTACCACACCCTTCAGACCAGAACACAGCAGCGCATAACACTGCTGTTATTAGGCAGAAATAGGTGTGGCGGTGGTGCTTCCGGAGTTGAACCACAATAAGTTCTACCACCTTCATTTGGTTTTGATTCCCTTGCGAGTAACTCCGAGTTTGAAAATATGCGGATTAAATTGCTGTTTCTTTTGATTGCGTTGACATTTAAGATTGATTTTGTTACAACTTAAGGGTAATTTAGACGAGTATTAATATGAATTTCAATTTAGTACCTCTACAAGTTCATGACGAAAGGGGTAGTACTTTAGAATTATTACTATACTAAAAAAAATATAATTTTTCGCATTTTTTTCCTTAATCTTTGCTATAAGATGTTACTTCATACCAAATTTCAAGATTCTGAGTTCACGGGAAGTACCCTGTAAGTTTTCAGTTTCAAAAATTTAAGGCATAAACAGCTGTATATTTTGATTGCATTGTCTTAGAAGTTCGATTTTTTCACAGCACTAAGGGTCAGTAGATAGGGGTAATAATTTATATCAAATACTCAGGGTATTTGATATAAATTATAGCTTGATACCTCCACGCGTTCCTGGGAATAAAGGGTCTTGACAGACGGACGAACGGATAACAAAGTGATCCTATAAGGGTTTTCCTTCGCATTACGGAACCCCAAAAACGCAAATGAACAGATCATAATGCTATATATATATATATCTATAGTCACAAATATTATAACATAATAATAGTTACAATTGTTGTACATTGATACCAAAATCTAAGATCTCATAATGTTTTAAATAAAAAAAGCTCATCTAAAAAGCACCTAGGTACTACCCTCATAGAAGTCAGCCATTTGCTAATAGAATAATACAATTTTGATAATACATTTACTTACAAAACTGGAACCTCGAATCACATGCACTTCACTGTTTTTTAAGAGAGATTTATAAATGTATTAATCCAAACACTCGAATTCAAGATATATGGCTACAATATTCAAATTTCTATTATCACAAAAATCAATCACTGTGACCAGATCGCAGATTCACGACGAAAAGGCAGAAACTCAATCGATAATTTCTGTGTTGCCCTCATCAAGAGAACGGCAAATTACGCTGTCGTGTATTAGTAATGTATGACTATATGAATAATAAAAGAAGAAAATATTATACTAAATTATCTTATGTGGAAAAATAACATTTTTCGCGGAAATTTTAAATAAACATAATGATATTTTAAGAATGTCGGACCATTATTCAACTGGCGATAATATGTAAAGGTTAGTGCAAATTGTAGATGGGCTGCGCAGAACACAACGAATGTTCAATCATGCTATATAAATAGAACCAACATAGAGATAACGATATTATAATAATGAGATTTAATTATTTTAAAAAATTTAGAAGGATTACTTGAAAGAAATAATATTACCATATTTCACTTAAAATCCCGTATTTTGTTTCCACTTGTTACGAAATTGGATAAACTTATGTCTGAAAAACAGCCTGTAATGAGAGAAAAGTAATATGATTCACTTTATATACAAAAAGAATTGTAAAATATGTAAAATGTTATCATGAGAAATAGGTGACCCGAAACTTCATGTTATAGATTAGAATTGATTGATTGATAAATAATCAATGTCATCCATCTCATTTTTCCTTGTTGGGTCTTAACCGTTTTTGATGTAGACCTGCGCCAGGGTGGTAATGTTCTCGACTTACCCTTCCTATAATAGCTATCTGAAAATGCTCAGAGCAAAGCCGCAAATAATTTGATGGCAACCAACTCAGCCCATGAAGAACTTTTATACGTATCGCTTGAAAACATTTTTTCTTAGCAAATCGTTAAATAAAACATCGATTTTGAGTATAGGTTTTAGAACACTAGCACTACACTATAAAACAAACTTTCATGTATTTTTAATGCCGAAAATAATTCATATGTATATAATTGGATTATAAAAGCATTCCAGTTTCATATATTTTAATATTTCAATCGAATTTTGTAAAACTTTCTAAGAAAATGTTAAGTAATTATTACTAGTGAAATTACATACACTGTTTTCGCTACTTTATTTCATATTGTTGCTTTTACAGGCATTTGCAACACAGGTCATTTGTTCCCCATTAAACAATGCTTCCTCATAATATAAATAAATCTAATTATTGCGAAGATTCACTGATATACTATTGATAACACCCAATTTTCATCAAACTGGGCAGAGTCCGTTTATGTGTGTTTTTTAGCTTACTGAAATTTACTTTAATAAGATACCTACCGATGTTGCACAACACTAACTTATTGCTACTACTCCATATTTGTTATTCCTCGTTTTCGTTTTTTTTTTTTAGTAAAAACAATAAAAACTAAACGAATTTTTATAACCATTGAAGTTAATACGAGAATCGGTACAAGCACTATATGAAATTAATATTATAGTTCATATCAAAATGAATCAAATAGACTATTCATAAGAAACGAGTATTTATTATATGTACAAGATTTTATATGCAATACCTATAAGTTTTTAATGTATATTTAAGTTTTTAAATATACCTAGCCAACATTAAAAAAATGTGCTGTGCTAAAACAGCAAGACAGTTATTAACCGGCAGTAAGGGGCGGCGGCGTCTTAAGGTGCGTATCCACCGAAATTATTGACAATTTTTATGTTTCCAATTGTTTGCAACTCTCCGAAAAGTCACCAACTTTTGTTAACCGACTTCAAAAAGGA
Organism: Cecropterus lyciades; assembly: GCA_002930495.1. NCBI lineage: Eukaryota > Metazoa > Arthropoda > Insecta > Lepidoptera > Hesperiidae > Cecropterus > Cecropterus lyciades. Next base: position 2,111,892 of record MOOZ01000122.1, on the reverse strand, counting down.
GGTGGTTATCAATTAAGTTGCTTTTTATGTATGTACACCGATTACTCCGCCAACTGTGGACCGATTTGGAATTTTTTTCTTTTATTCGGTAGGGTATACTTGCCATTTGGTCCCATAGTCTCATAAGTTGTGATCTAATAATGGGATTCCGGGAAAATCGAGGAAGACCCTCAAATACGCACTTTTTCAGATTAATTTGAGATTTGAACCTCTGTTGATACAACTTTCATAAAAGTTTCTTGAAACGTATATTAGGTATCTATAATAAAATGATATGATGAAAAATTTTACCTTCAACTCCTCGATCCTGATGAGGCAGGGATAGTACTAGTCTAAACCATAGACGTTCGCGATTTAGTTTTTACGAATTTTATAATAGGATTGTTAATCGACTTGACCTTAAATGTTCCTAAACGCTGATGATGATGACGTATATTATGGATTAGCCATATACCCACTCGCAGAGCGCTATCGCGCCCTGCTACATTACTTTTATGGTTTCTACTATGTTCAAACCCAACCTAACTTATAAAAAACACTAAAGCCAAACCCTAATTGGCTTTAGTGTTTAATTAATAGTAGAAACCATAAAAGTAATGCAGCAGGGCGCGATAGCGCTCTGCGAGTGGGTACGACCAGTTAATATAAATTGAAAAAAAGTGTTGTAAATTATTCCTTAGATTAAGCTTAATTTTTAGATTTATGTTGAAGGGTGAATTAACGTTTGTATTAATAATTCAGTTTAAGTATTCACTTACATTTAACCACTAAGCCAAAATTAGTAAGTGTATCATCACTGAAAATCGTGATTATTCATTTTAACAAAAATACAACCGACTTCAAATTAAAAAAAATATTTAAATACATTTTAGTTTCGTACATACTGCCGAAGTCTGCGCTCAACATAATATATTACGCTGGATTATGACCACAGAACTGTATCCAATATGTTTTATGGTATGTAATATGGTCAGTTTTGTTAAAAAATATATCAATTGTGTCTCCTCTGAATCTATAAAATCGCCAACAATTTGAGAAATATTTTAGTTGACAACAAACTGTCTCCACCAGCGTTTGTTGGCAGCACATGAACGTTAACGTTTATTAATTACTTTAAGATTCTTCTCAACTGGGGATTATTTAGAATTTCAAAGCAGGCGATTCTAAAAATCATACCTATAGTTTGTGAAGTGATGGACATATATATGTTTCTGAAACTGAAATCCGTATCTATCGAACGACTAAAAGTCGGCAATAGGCACGCCCCTTGATGTTTACTGCCAAAAACAGAAACATGTGTTGACAACATAAAATTTGGCAACTTTTGTTCGGTGGAGACCCAGCTTTACACCTGTTTATAATTAATTTATAATTACGAGTCCATATTCCGTTCGAAAATCGGTAACACATGCACAAAATAACGAATAATCGATTACGATTACTTTACAATTGTATGACATATGTATACTGTATCATAATTTAGGAAATATCAGAGAAAAAGAAGATGGCCGCGAGAACTAATAAAGATAGGTTTCAAGACGCTTAGCCGAAACCGTAAAAACATTTAAATAAAAAATAATAATAAACAACATATCATGATTATCATGACATATGTCAGTAATGTCAGTTTTCGAGTTGCCTGTTGTTGGTCAGTACGGTTTTCGTTTTATTTAATAAGAAGTGATTATGTAGGTATGACGTATAGAATTTTTTCGAAGTTCACAAGATAAAGCTTAGTTTTTCTTTCTTTCCAAGGTAGTTAAAGTACTAGGTGGCAATCAAAAGGTGTTGCGTGTCAACGATTTTATTCCTCGCTGCATTTGGAGGCTAAAATGTATTGGCTTCAAGTACTAGTGCTATCCATTAGCTTAGTGACTGATATAGTGAAAGGTGCTGTAGTCCCGGAGAACGACGACATATACGAGCAAGGACTGTACAGTAAGGCGGACCATGTTCGCGTATTAACCATCAAAAATTTTGATAAAAATGTTTATGGACAAAAACATGCGACCCTAGTACAATTTTATAACAGTTATTGTGGGCACTGTAGAGCATTCGCACCAAAATTCAAAAGTTTAGCTACTGATATTCAACCTTGGAAAAATATTATTCAATTAGCTGTTCTGGATTGCTCAGTGGAAGAAAATAATGAAATATGCAGACAGTTTGAAGTTATGGCCTATCCTTCACTCAGGTACTTGCATGAAAATTACGTAAAGGCCGCATCTAATATTGGAGACCGGATGCAGTCTACTGACACTGCTGAGAGACTAAAAGATCAACTTATAACTAAGATGAAATCAGAACAAGCAATGGGTCGCTTAGTTTCAGCACCCTCTTTAAATATAGTGTCTCATGCAACTTATGCTTCAGCAGTCCGTGATGTGCCAAATAATGTTCTTTACACTTTCCTTGTGTTTGAAGGAGAAAATTCAACTGTGGGCTCTCAACTTGCACTGGATATAAATGATTACCCAAATATAAAACTAAAAAGGATACATGACAATAGTGAATTAGCAGAAATTGCAAATGTTAATAATAACTTCCCTGGTCTGGTGGCTGTCGGGTCCTCTCTAACATCTACTTTGCTTACCCCCAAAAATCCTACAAAACAAAATTTGTTAAAAGCCATCAATTCTTTTTTAAAAACGAAAAATTATGCATTCCCAGTTCGAGACATAGATGGCCAAGGAATGTATGGAAATGATTTTTCTGATGACCAATTATTATCTTTGGATTCTGATGTGGTGTACTACAATGACTTAGAGAAAACACTAAAGACAAGTTTTCATACAGAGATCACAAGACATAAGATATTAGACAAGGATACCTTAAATGCTCTTTTGGAGTACCTGGATGTCATAATAACTTCATTCCCATTCAGAGGCAATCTTAGAGAGTATGTTGTTGACTTGCGCAATACTTTTGGAACAAAAGCTCAATGGAGTGGAAGTGAAATATATGATGTAGTAAAGAGACTTGAAACTGTCCATGCACCAGTCTACTCCACTGACCTTGAATATATAGGATGTAGAGGTAGCCAACCAAAATATCGTGGTTATACCTGTGGCCTTTGGACATTGTTCCACACATTAACAGTTAATGCAGCTGATAAACCAGGCACTGAGGGACCAAAGGTTTTACGAGCTATGCATGGTTATGTAAAGTATTTCTTTGGATGTACAGATTGCTCACAGCATTTCCAAGATATGGCGGCCAGGAACAGAATATTTGATGTCAATGAAAATGATAAGGCAGTGCTATGGTTGTGGATTTCTCACAATGAAGTGAATCTAAGATTATCTGGTGATGTAACAGATGATCCGGCGCATCCTAAAATTCAGTTTCCTAGTCCTACTAAATGCCCGGAGTGCAGGAAGAATCGTGGTGCCTGGGACTTGTCAAAAGTGTATCAGTACCTGCAAAAAGTGTACGGAATGAAGAACATTCAAGATGCGAGAAGTGCAAGATCTGCCACCACCATGCCAAGCCCCTTCTCCAACTTGGACATTGGAATGTTAAGCCTCCTGTACATATTCTCTTTTATTATTTTAATACTAGTTGTAAAGTTATTCCTTTCTAAACGTTTTTACAGAAAACGCAGATACAAACATGGATATGGTAAAGTATAATTATAAGATGAAAATGTAAATACTTGTGACCCTTATGTACTTTCCCAATGAACAGATGGCTGAGCCAAGAAAAATGAGAGACACATTTGCATTATGCACAATCGTAAATAGAAGTTTCACTTTTACTTCTGAATTTGTGCATATATGTGCAGTGCATATTTGTTGTCTATGAAATATTGCCTATAATGATCTCTAAAGAAGAAACATTATATCATTCCGAATGGTTAATAAAACCTATTTACTATTTATTTAAATATACTTGTCAACTCTATAATTGAAGTAGTTAGTCACATTATAATTTAATAATTAATTTATGTAACCACATATGTCATTTCCATGTCTTTATTGCATGTTTTAGGTTCATAATTTTATATACTCTGCCAAATATAACACAAGTGCCTGTAATTACGTACACACACTCTTACATATTTCAAATTAATGTATCATACATTTTGTATGTTAAAAACAGTATTTGATATAATTATTTTCATTAACAGTTGCTCATAAAATCACAATACATATAAATATTGTATGTATAGAAGTCATATTTAAATCATTTTATTTGCATATTGCATAATTATCGTAGGTTAACGGTCTAAAGCATTCCAACAATAATTAAGTGATATTGGATTAATTATGGTCACAAATAAAAAAAATAGTCATGATACAAAGTTAAAACTTTGTGAACTTTATAAATTTGTGTATATTAGATGTACATAAATACAATTACGCAAAGATCTTACCAATACCAAACATAAGTTCACAAATCTTTTGGCTACAAATGAATTAAAATTTATCTTTATCTTTAGTTAAAATAATTTTATTGGTGATAATTTTAATATAAAATGGTGGCATACAACAAACTATAAACTTACTGCCAAATAGAGCATCAGGTGTATATAATTAATGTAATTAGGTATTTCGATTTGGCGCAAATAAAATTTGCAATGAATTTATTTATATCTCGATGCATTTGATTTGACATTTTTTTAAGGCTGATCATTAATAATCATATTTTACACTTTTATGAAAGTAAACGTATTTACGAAAATTTATAAGCGAAAACAAAACCAATGGAATATAAAAAAGGTATGTAACCATGGTATTTACACACCCACAACGGTGGGTTTTATCACCTACTTGAATCTTTTGACGCCATTAATGCCGTCAATATTGCTGTTAGATAAGGATTGATAGTATTTTTCGTACTTTGTGATAATTAAGTACCTACATGTATACACGTGTACATATTGTAATACATGTAGTATAAGTAGAATAGGTATATATTTTAAATTACCGATTAACGACGCTGAAATTTTTACATTTTTACAAGCAAATCTTTAATTATCTACTTCTGGATATGTCCGCGGATCTCCCACCCCTTCTGAAAAGAATGTAACATGACATACATGTAACCGACATTTTTATACCTTGAACATTTTTAATGAAATATTTTTTTGAAAGAGGAATGGTAGCAGCTGACATTAGAACGTTGAATATGAACCGAGCAAAAGTCTTTAGTTAAATTGTGAAGCGACATGTCATAAAAAATAACCGAAGTAACGCACCCATACCCCTCTTTATTATTTACGTAATACTTGAATTACTTATCTAAACTGCGGTATAACTTATTTTACTCTTACTTAACTTTAACTTGGATAAAACGATTATGTTATTCCATGGGAACCGTGCAATTTCTAGGGTGATAGTAACATGTGTGAAAAAACATTCGATCCATGGATCCGTATAAAAACATAAACAAATCTATCTCACGGAAATCGTTTATATTTTCGGAATAAAAATTAGCACGATTGTAGCATTGTGATATGTTAATTCAGACAATAATCTATCTTTGTGCCAAAATTCATTCAGATCAGCTTAGCCGCTTTGGCGTGATTGAATGACGAACATCATCCATCATCACAAACTATCGCCTTTCTAATATTAGGAAGATTTACAAAGGATTAACTAATGTATGTAATTATACTAAGTATGTATACTAAATTTATACAGGATCTCGAGGGAGTTGAATGATTGAGGAATCATTATTTCCAATTATTTAAATTAACAAATTTTTACAACAATAGCATTACAACAGGTAGTTTACAGCTAATAGGTAGGGTTTACCCCGAGATTTTACTTGTATTCAGTATTAAATTTATAATCTGAAATTATTTGACCTACATATCGTCCTAGACATTTACACTTGGTACGAGAAGGTACTAGTGGTCGTGCATAACCACAATTTACCTATTAGATAGAGTGTTATATAGCTGACGCTTATTGTTGATGTGCCGCTCGTTATTACGTTACTATACCCTATTAGGGGGCCTTGAAGACTGCACTGTACGACGTGTCTATCGCAGAACTTTAATTTTAGAATCGCGTTATCAGGTCTAACATAAAAATTTCAACTTTTAACCCATCATTATAAAAATCTTATTTCGCAGCAGGGCTTACGCCCTGCTGGTAAATATGCGGCTGAAATAAGTGTGTCGGTGGTATTTTCATAATCTAACATTGTACAGTTTTTCGACTAACATACTACAAATAATAAGAAATATTCAATACATACAATATAATGTATTAAATAAATGAAGTATATATTCTATTTATTCTAGTAAATTGATTTTGGTAGCGTTTATTAAGTGTAAATAAATAAATAAATTAAGTAAGGCAATACAAATGAGTATATGAGAATTGTAGGTATATTTGTAATAAAGTTACACACAATCACACATAATGACACTGTGATTTATATGGTGCTTAATGTAAATCTATGTTTTATTGCATCTTGCGTTAAGTCTTATCTCAATATCTGTGAAATAAAAACATGATCAGTTATCTACTCCCAAGTATTTGTTAAAATATCGGTTTAAAGTTTTTTTTAATTTCAATTGATAATTGGAAAGTTACTGACATAAACTATAATTTAGTCGCAAATTTCAGTATTATTTAAATTCTCTTTTGGAGTTTGGCATATGGGACAGTAATTGGTTTATTTGAATGCTTCATAAATTTATAATACCATTCCATACGATTGACATTGTCATACAATACCATCCATTAGTATAATGTAACATATATGTTTTTATTAATAAACATACTAGGTATTTGTTTTTACAAAAAAAAACAACAATAGGAATAATTAGCAATTGTTTATACGATCATAGTTTCTTCCATCATAACTTTTTCAGTTTTTGTCGAATATGTCAGTTCTGAATTAATGGCGCTAGGTACGTGGGTACTGCCATCATATCAGTCAGTAATTTAAATATAATTGTTGAATCTTATTAGTTTTCAATAGTTGATCGATAGGTATACGATATCTTATCTAATATGCATAAATCATGTGTAATCATCGTAAATACTGATCTCCTAAATATGTGAAATTTGTTTTTTATGGCATAGTGAGTCCTTTTAGCTCCGTTTTTTTTAAGATTTTAAGACACGACAGATTCTTTCGCCGAGGTTTAAATAAGAAAAAATGTCGCATCATAATATTTAGCTAATTGTATAATTGAATCTGATAAAGTTTATCTAAATAGGCAATTATTGTCTAGAAATATCTACCAATTTAATAATAATATTGTCTTATATCCAAGCAGTTTCGCTCATCGCATCTGGAGAAGAAAACAGCTTTTATTATAGGCTAAGGTTGGTTTCAAAAAATATTTTGGTGGTGGGTTATAAAGTAAAATTAATAAATTTCGAGTACTTCATTATTACTATGTTATCTTATATTTAATCAAGGTACTAGTATTCTTGTTTTATAACACAGTTGAATATCCAATGTTATCGAACCGCTTGTGTCAAGTTTTACGGCTTACATAAGGATTGGGAAATAAATCTGGTCAAGATTTGAGTTTCTCCATAGTCTACTTTCTCTAAAAGGTACGCAACATTATTCATTATTTAATGATTGCATTTTATTTAATGACTGCATCGCACATTGGATTGCATTTTAATGCGCGATGAAAAAGGATGAAGTATATTTTGTAATATGCAATATTAATCAAAATAATACATATGACTAGGTAGGTTACGTTTCATGCCTTCAATCGCTTGCGTGACGACTATAACTCTGTTAAGATAACATTCTCTGCAACCATTATGTTTTTCGTAACTCCTACACTCATTTAAGATTTCATTAAATCGAAGTATACCTAAGATAATGCAAAACTAATTATTTCATCCGCATTTATTCCCATATCAGAGTTATTGAGTTCCGATATCTACTTGTTTTCATGATTATGATATTGGCAAAATTTGAATCTTGTATGTAGGTAGCCAGGTCCCCACCATTCTTAAAAAAACAAATATGAAATTGCGTCGCAACTTACGCAATTAAAAGTTCTTACTATATGTTATTAGTTAATATTATTTTATGTCCAGAAATGGGGAACAAATGTATGGTGCTAGATTATGTAGGTACCTAGTATCAGTAGGTATATATATTACATACTAAGTTTACAGTATCCATTTAAACCAGCATGCTACATTTATCATCTATATAACGATAAGTAAAGAATGTCACTACAGTATCTGTAATTATATTTCTATATTTCTAATTCTAAAGTGCTAGAATCTTCAGCGATACCACACCGGCAGTACAATCACCACATCAATTTCTGCCTAATGCAAGCGATGTTAAGCGCTGCTGAGTTCTGGCCTGAAGGTTGTGGTAAACGTTCCAATCTTAGTCTCGAGAGTTAGCAGCGCATTTGAGGCCAAGCTTAGTTAGGGCTAATCTTATCCGGGATCAATTACAGTTGTCCAATGTAATGTGTATAAACATAAATATAAATAAATATTTTCTACGTAAATAGATAATTACACATGTCACCAATAAACTCATTTTACGTTTCCATCCGCTGAGGCTCAAGTCTAGTCGAAATTATAAAATAGTTGAGAGTATTTACTATTGGAATAAATTGTAGAAATTTATGGCACTCATTAATTTAAACCTATAAATTTCAAAAGTGTTGACCGTTACTGCACTGGAAACGAGGCATTTTCGTTGTATTGTGACTCGTAATTATTATTATTATTTTTAAATCGGTATGCGTAGTTTCCTTCATGTAGGTAAATATTAGAAATTGTTTCGCATTCGATGCATTAAAAGGAGTTATGTATCGTATGTATACTTACTATAAAATATGTATCGAATTAATTGTACAATGCTGTTCATCGTGTTAGGTATTGTATATCGTAATGTAGATGCTGTCATTCTAATAGAGTAATAGTTACCTACTTTCAAATATATCAAAATGGGAATTGGTCACCTACTAATCTATGGCCACGTTACTAACATTGAAGCTGTCTCTCGTTTAAATTAGGCCGCTTTGAAATTTTATATTAATAACAAACAGAAAATACTAACGGTTTCTTGGTTTCGTTCCCAGGTACATGACAGCTTGACGGCTCTTCCTCGAACAGGAAACTGCGATCATTACATACCTAATCTATTAGTTCTTTTTTACTAAATTATTCCTCATATACCTATTTTAAGAGAAGAGATAATACCAGTGTAGTTATTTGTAGATGCCATTTTATATTGAACTTATTCTGATAACTGGTGCACTGTGTCACGTCCTGTAGGTTATATTATTTATTTGTGCGTACTGTGATAGTTATTTTTAGTAATTTACCAAATTAAAAATATATTTTAGCGCTTGCTGTAATTTAGTAAATTTAAAAGATTTATCCTGAAACTATTTTTTTAAGCGACGAACAAAGCGTCATTTCCACTATATATATAATATAGGTGCTACCTACTACTAATTCATACTTATTTGTTTCTCATACTAAACAATGCGCACAAATGAATAATCTTATCATATATGTAAATCGTTAATCTGTGTAATGTTAACGTAGTAACAGAACATCAGGACTGTTCCAATTAAGTAGATTTTTAGTTTGCATTAATCTGTACATTTGTGTCATTATAAATAGAACCAAATCATTGTCATTTATATTTTAATTTATTAGTTATTGACATAATTTTAGCACATTTTTATATAAGCTCAATATTATATAGTGCTCGAATAATTCCAAAAAAATGTACTAATGCATGGACATTGAAACCAAATAAAACAGTGTATCTATATTATTAATGTACTTATTGCTAACCTTACCAATTCCTACATACCACATCTCATAACTTATCGATCATCTGAGACATCATAGATTCATAATTAATTATAATTGTCTACAAAATAGGTATTAAATACCTACTATCTTATGTCTCATCGCTCAAATGTTGATGTCATGTTCTAATACGTTATGTTGAGAACTGAGCATATTACAGTAGCTAATCGCATTCGGTTCCAATTATAAAATCGCAGCGACTAAAAGGTTAAGGTACAGCAAGTAAAACCAAAATTGAGTTAGCAAATTTTTATTGAATATACATGAATAAAAACCACGTCAATACACATACATACATTAATAAAACGTGATTCACACAGAAAGTAAAGACAATTGTGCCACTCTCAGTGCCTCAATTTCCTATTGGACAGCGCCGAATCCTAAAGTTATTTTGGGGAGGCGACCCGCTAGAACAACCACAGAAATAATAACTACAGTTATCATTACGTGTTGCCATTATTGCTTAATTATCGCATTCGCTGAGAAATAGTATACTTAGACAAAGAGATTAATTAATCGATGAGTTTGCTTCATTTCGATTTGATTATTCTAAATTGACGCGCAAAACATTGAAATTATGTAGGCATCATAATACGAGATACAATTCACAAAATATAAGTAAAACATACGTATAAATAAAAGCAAAACCGTACATGCAGTTATACAAACAGTTTTGTGCAAACGACGACAAGACAATAGATAACATATTTAGTAGTGAAAGTTAATATATAAATATGAAAATACCAAAAAAAATATACTGATATACGAGACAACGTAAGAAAAATAAACTTTGTAATAAAAACAAAAAATACTTAATATAAAATCTGATTTTGATTAAGTATCACAACTGTGATGAACTTGGAATCACACGGGTAGGTAACTCTACAGCTAACACACAATATAATTTAAATTTTAATTAATATTATGATAGCAAATTTCAAGTTCAACTCAGTTGTGCTGGTGTTTATAAATAACTTATTAAATATTATGGCACCTGAGCCAATTAATAAATTGTAGGCATTTTTATATTCCCTTAATATGATCTCGATAAGGGATAATTCCAAGAGTCAGCCGTAATTACATTACTTTTCATAAATTATTTTTGTTAAACCCCCGGTGGTTACTCATCAAGCGGCATTAATTACCAAGCTAATGTGAGGGCTCCCGCAGATGCACTGGCTTACAGTAGTTAACAATAAAATATGATATTATTTGAACTGGTCGACCTTTATGTTTAATTGTTTACAAATTTTGGAATCTATTTATTCCGAATACCTTGCCTTATCACAGGGTGAGAGACTAGCGTATCAAGTGCACATTAGCAGTCCATCTGACGGAGCCCTTATTAGATATTTTTTTAATCTAAAATTAACCGTAAGCAAATGGACGAGGTAATAAGAAATCACCACCACCTCACAACATCTGCAACACCAGAGTAGTCGTCAATGCATCGCAGTCGCAGATTGTTTTTTTGATTTTAAACTTACATAAATGTGATAAAATGCTATAAATTAAATTGGTGGTAACTCCAAGCACGACTTACACAAACATTTAAAAATATAATAGCTACCTCGTAGGTCAACGATTAAATCATGATCCTACCGGAAAGGCATGTTCGCTTTCTAAACCAAAATTGACGCTGGCGTACATTTCGAGAACATTCGCGCGATGCCACTACATAGCTTGCCATTACCTACGTATCCAGAACTTAAAAGATATTATATACATAGGTAACAATCAAAAAAATTGTCTACTTGAGTTAAAAAGTGTAAAAAATGAACAATATCATTAACATCCACTCAAAAACGTGAAAATCGTCTAATGTATATCAATCTTTTAGAAAAGGACATCAACAATGTCTACGAACGCGCTAAATCACAATTTATATTATTAGAAATCTAAACTGCACTTTTTGAACACCAAATATTTTCATATACCCTAACGACAGTTTAGCTAAATAAAAAAATATAGGTATTATTTATAAGTATAACAGTCGTTTGTAATCATCTACTTTGAGAACATTTAGGCGATTGGTCGATTTTTCGTGGTAACTAAGATATATGGATAAGAAATCAATTCAATGACTCGAGCTGCGATCTTTCGAAGAATATATTAATAAAATAAGGGAAATTAAATAGAGTCCTTAAACATAATATAATTATATTGTTAGATAACAATTTGACATAATAAATGCAACGTACAATGTACAGAAAATAAATAATAATAAAGTTCGCAAAATGACACGCTTCGTGTCTAGATAAAATTAAATATAGGGAAAAAAGATTTCGTATATTGTTTGGCATTTAGGTGACAGATTAATGATTCTTCGCTCATTTCAGATAAAATGCCTTTGATTAAATAAATGCAGCCCCTTGACCCATTAGGTTTTATTTTTATCTATCAAAATAAGTCTTGCTTTTTGAATTATAAGCAAAATCTTACTATTCCTATGACCATAGTCTTCTGAATACATTAATTATATCTAATTTATAAGAAAATATATGAATTACGTTCAATTTCGTACTCTATAATTTATCGTCAATTATTTGTATATAACGTTTGACCAATTGCAAAATTTTGTTTTAGTTAAATAATTTATCATAATGGTTGAGACTATCTATGAAATTAACATAAACTTACAATTAAAATAACGCTTTATGGCAATGAATACAAGAGGAATATCGTTAGTATATGGAGTAATTGAGGTAAAATAATAAAGTGGATTAACTTTCACTTCAAATTATACACTAAACATCTTCATAATAAACACAGCTACACGCCTACACTGCACGAATTTCCTGTGAATTAAATAAAAAGCATTATAAAAGTGATGATAAAATGTAACACATTCTAATCTACATGAACAACTGAATGAATTCTACATATATTATGCTCATATATTACAAATAGATATTTAAAACTTTTTGCTGGGTATTTTCAACGCTAGTACGTGAAGCGTACATTTACAATAAAAACAATTTACAAATCTTGTTTAAATAGAAGATACGTAGATAATAGTACTTCGTTTGAAAATCAAAGGAAATACGTTTACTGCTAATATGCGATATAAATAGGATCTTAGTAATTCACATCGTTCCAGATGCTCAGATCTTGGTACGTTAGTATTTATTTCCTGATGTTGTTTATTTATATATTGTACATTGGTCGTTTTGATTATTTAATTCAATTATGGAGTCTTCGAATCTCTACATCAATGTAAAACAAATTATAAGTCATAGATTTTTTTAAAGCAATAATATAATATTTGTTTTAACTTTAATCAAAAGTAGCCAACGAGCACGTCATTTACCTATTCTCTGCAATGAAGAAAAATGCGGTTAGCAATGTAATATCAATTGTTGTTTTACATTATATTTAATGTTTTACATTTATTGACATAATTTATTTATGCCATCTAACACAAGTTGGCCTCAACCCTTCCAACAATATCTATTAGAGAGCTCCAGGTTTCCCTCAATTTTAGAAGATTTTGTTGTTGAAGTTAGAAGAAATTGTTGCGTTCCTACGTGTTTCTAGTTACGTACTCAAACGTAGGACACAAATGGCGTTACACCTAAGTCGAGCACAGTAGGTTGAGTAAGTAAGTATCTGTATTATTTTTATAATCTATATATTAATTTTAGAGAGAAATTTATGACATTAAAAGGTATTTTTAACTATGTGATGTCTTTGCAACAAATATATTTAGGTAGATAAGTATTTATAATTAATAGTAGAGTATAGGTGCACAAATAAAATTTATCGTTTTTACTATATTTAACATATAAAAATGCTAATCGCGGACATTTCTTAAGTTTTTTTTTATTTGTTTTGATGTGGGAAGGTATCTTCCAAGGTTTAGTCAAGCTAGCTATGTAGACGTAAAAAACAGTTCTTGTTTTAGAGACACCGTCATGGTTCAGCTATTTAAAACAATATACATACGTATACACAAAATCCTTCCTCCTTGATAACTCTATCCATTAGTGAAAACCGTATATTATTATACATTTGCGTTGTTTAGAATAAATAAGTAGCAAACGAACAGCGGACTGCAACTTTGATCTATACTACGTAAAGAACAAGAAAGTGTGCCTTTCTACTTGTGTTATAATGCAATAGAAATACCCTGACATTGAGATAACAAATATCTGTTGATATCAATTATAGCACATTGAGTTCAAGTATAAAAAGGGATTAATTTATAAAATTATTATTAAGGCCAAGTATGGATAATCTTTGCGAACATTTTATGGAACTTTAAATCTTATTTTTTTTTACTGTTACTATAGTTTTGCCCACAATAAAATTAATTGAAACTTCTAACACGCAATTACTAAAAATATCACTGCTTGATGCATATAATATTGTAATACACTGGGTGTTTTAGGTACAGTCAGTTTATACGAAGTTAATTAAAAAGATTTTCATATTCCTACATCCATCCATCGATCTATCTACAAGTAATACTATCTATCTATAAAATGTACGGCCTACAAAAGGAGAGCTACTCATTGCTGATAATTTAGCAGGAAAACAAGGCTGCCATTCTCCTGAACTTACTCTCTTGGTCACTTTGTGAACTATTGGCGTCAAGAAAGTCATCTTCGACGGCATCGTCATGGACCACACGGCATAGAAAGTGCTAAAGTACAGTATATTAAAGTACAGACACGATACTGGCAAAAAATTCATACTTTTATCGGATATTTAAAAAAATATTGAGTAAACGTATGGGAATTTATTAATAACTTGACTACAGTATTATCTATTGGATAAAGATGAGTACCTAAGATGAAGATGAGTGATGTTGGTGTATTTAGCCTATTGACTGCATCACCACTTATCGAATCTTAGTCACCTCAATTCATACACCATAAATTCACCTTCTCGAACAGATGCATCAAGAATTATAAGTAGAATAAATAAATTGACAATAGCGCCATCTATCGAGTCCAAAAGTATTCTACCACAACTTATCTACAAGCTAAAGTAAAATTGTTTGCAAGAATTTATTTATTTGAAAACGATTATAGTGTATACACGCGCGCTATTTATCATAGGAGAGAGATGTTATAATAAATGAGTGCACTCTATAATTTCCTACATTCGTGACGAATGAATAGATTATGCAAATTATTGCGTAAGAGACAAACAGATAGACATCAATTCATAGTTATAAATGCATAATTAACATAGATTTACATGCAAAGTTAATTTACAAGTGACACGCTTACGTTGTTATTCAACAGAATCGGGTTAACAACAAACTGGTTCGAGTATGGTGTTGTGTGTTACTTACCTCGGCCGCTTGTTAGGTAACGACGCACGAGGTCCTAACCACCCACTAAACAGTGTGGATGGTAAATATCTTTTACATATAATATAATGTTAATGAAAACATTGTATATTATATTACAATGTTTTCATTAACATTGTACTATTATTAGTGTCCGACCGAAGAATCGGCTTCGGTTTCCTTCACCTTCGGCCAAAAAAACCACCTTCGGCAAAAACTTCCGCTTCGGCCAAAAAGGTAGCAAGTACCTTAATTGAACGAACTATAAAGAATACACGATACTGCGATGGAGATGGTGAAGCGCACGGGTAACCGAAAATTCCATTGAGTCAGTTGTATATCAAATTCACATTATTTAAGCTGTTATTATATAAGAAAAGTAAGTGCAAATAAATTTGAATCAGCTCTAGAAGTTATTTATACACAATCGACATAGATCATTATCTACAAAAATAAATATCGTTTAAATAAAAATCGTTAATAATTCAGTTTTAGGCAATTTATAACTAAATTTCTGCTGGTTTTGGAACCTTCGACTTCGGCCGAAGGTTGTGGTCATAGCCGAACAAGTAGGCTTCGGCTTCGGCATAAAATTAACCTTCGGTCGGACACTAATTATTATGTATAAATGTTAAGGATCCAGGAGTATTCGATCTTCCTGCATTGACCGGTTAAAGAGGGTACCCCCTCGAGGCCCGAACATGCTATCCCAACCGCCCTAATGTCGACTTATCCGTACCATATGAGATAACCGGAGTGTAGAAGGGAGGACGTCCAAAACGATGCAAAAAATACTTACCTCGGTGAGCAGTTGTCATTCATGTGTTAGTGGGCAAGTTATCGCAATTTCCTTGCGGAATCGCCTCGCACCGTGGGCGTGGGCACCGGCGTGGGGTCCGCGAGCGCCTACACCCAACACATGCAGTTACACGAGCAAGCCAGCAAGAGTTGTGTTAGCCAACAGACAAGCACATTGATACACGATTACACAATTAAACACGAAAAGTGTAAAGATGCTCGTAAACGGAATATATAGATTATCATTATTTATATATTTACTAGCAATGCAATAATGCTGTGTAAAGTGAAAGTATTAAAAATATTGAGGTGAACTATTTTCCCAAGACTAAAAATATAATAATAGTTAACATTTGTTTGCTTCGCAACAGCATTGCCACGAGTGCAAATTCCATTATATACCAAAAGTTTGTCTATTATTATACCCCGCCTACGAGCACCTATGTACAGAAATAATAAAACTTTCATTCGCATATTAACTTTTATCAAGTTGATTTCGATTTCAAAAATACTATTAAATACTTAATAGCACCGATAACATTCCCTACTCTCTAATCAAAACGACTTAGCACATAAAATATGTACCTAACGTTTAAGTGTAACGGAAAATATACCATTTCAAAGGTTAAAATACGAATGAAAATGTGAACCGTTCCGGTCATTATACTATATGACACATAAATTATGTATATTGCTACTATTCACCGTGCCGTTGATATGAATATCTTTTGTAGGTTTATGAAGATTTTTTTAAGTGTAGGAATTAAATTTTTGTGAATTGATACAACTTTAGTGACATAAAGAGAACGAAACAATGGAGATTAAAGCCTGTCAAAAACGAAGTAAAGGTGATTTTAATATAAATTCAAGTGAAATATATAAGACAAATTACATAAGTGATAGCTCGACTTATCTAGAGGTCGTGAGTTTCCGAAATTATACGGAGTAAAGAAAAATACTGCAAAAAGTTACGAGCCCGATTTTCATAACACTAATTACTAAAAATTTTCAAAATCAAATTATTCAGCTTTAGTTTTTATCAAAATCAGCTATACCTAATCTTCGAAGAAAAATGTCGCTTTAACAATCGTATTACACTAATAAAATAGTGATAACATGCAAACAGTTTAGAAACTATAAAAATACTAATAGCAAGAAGAAAATTATCACTACTTGATATGTATATTTCACGATTATTTTCAAGCGCTTTATGTTATTTAGATAAACTATATTCGATTTTAAAACAACATAATGCGTTCCATACCAACAAATAATTCTCAACATATTTGTTGAAATTAGTAAGCAATCAATAATTGTGGATTTTCCTATATGTATTAAGGTAAACAAATGCGTGTTTAATGTAGGTATTATGACAATTTCATATACGAGTTATTATATTTTTAAATATAATAGTATGTTTAATGTGACGATTGAACCACAAAGTACGATTCCAATTATTTATTGTACAAACAAACAAACTCAAATTTTATCCGCATGTGGTCTTGTATGCAAGAGTTTAAATAATATTGAATTAAAGTCATTTTAATGTATGATAGCGCTATACGGTTCTATAGGTATAGTGTCTGTGATTCTATAGAAATAATTTTACATAAAGTACATACATAGTAATGAAGTATACACACACCTATAAAAAACTAATACACATACAAATTTCTAAATTATTTATTTCTGGTAATCTCTAAGTAGAATGCTTCAATAAAATCACTTGTTATGATCTAAAACGTACAGACAGCTCCATTAAAGTTTTTTTTTATAACAATGTGAATACATTATTAGCACACCTGCTTATACTGAGCTTGAATAATCTAGAATAAGGCGTGAAACTAGCGTGAATAATCTGAAAGGATTACAAGTTTTGTTATGATTGACTTTTAATTGAATCGTACATTTGAAGTTTATTAACTTAAAATAATGTTAAAATTCCGTTTAATTAAATAATTTTGATATTTGTATAGTTTAACTCCTTGTTGTTTATGTGTCACTACACGACTAGCCAATCTAAACTGCGACTAGCAACATAATAAAATGGTTTATTTGGGCCAATACCGATAGCACGCCGTTTAAGTAACATAAATATTCTTTCACGATAATTAGCATTGCCTTAACAATGGGATATTTGGTAAATTACATATTCTTTTTGAAATTGTTTGACATCAAGTTAAATTTCCCACAATTCTATATGTTGTTAAAAATTCACGTGCATATTCCTTTTAAAATTGATTAAAAACAAATTAAACTTATCAGTAACTGCAAAGGCAAGGAATGCTCCTTATCTAAACAGACGGAATCGTGAATGACCCGTGAACTCCGACACCAGAATGCGATAATCATAAAATATGGTGATATTAAAATGATTAAGTGGAAAGACATCGAAGCCGTAATAATCTAGGAGATATAGTGAATCTTTATTTATATTATTAAATAAGTTTAGTTATCCTTTTGTAAATCTTCCCTTTTTGCTTACAATCGATCAAATATACTCTAAATGCATCATAATATATATATA
>MOOZ01000122.1:2076011-2086850 GCA_002930495.1 Cecropterus lyciades | reverse complement strand
TTTCAAATCGGACCAGTAGTTCCTGAGATTAGCGCGTTCAAACAAACAAACAAACAAACTATTCAGCTTTATAATATTAGTATAGATAAGGCAGGAATAGGTAGTTTTACTGTTGCAATTCATATCAAATCAAAATGATCCATTCTTAGTAGATTTCTTACGATCGAAAGACTAAGTTGGAACGCCTCAGGTAAGTATGTCTCCGTTACCACACTCTTCAGAATAAAACAGCAACACTTAATCCACATAGGATTCTACCATCTTCTAATATTACAGATGGCCATGGATGGCAGCGGTCACTTATCACCGGATGTTCATTTGCCTTTCCTATACAGGCAGTCCTCGACTTACGTCGTTTCGAGTTACGTTGAACAATATTTTGACACTATTCCTCAAACACACGTTAATTGTTTCGATTTCCGGCATAGGAGAATTTATTTTTCGCGAGGTCAAATGTCGAATTTCTGTTGTTAGTTTATTGTCAACGAACAATCAATAATACATACAAAGTTTATTTGCATCTTTTTTTATTATTATTATTTAAGTGAATATAAATCTGAATATGCCACCTAAACAAGACAGTAATAGTAAAGTGAAGAAGGAAGTAAGAAAGACAATTACAACGTAGGTGTAATTTAAGATTATAAAAACTGAAAGATCGCGGTTGTCCAATTACATCAAACCTACCATTAAAACTGCATACCTTTTGTTTCAAATAAAGTTTTTATTTAAATTTTTAGTCATGTTGGAACTTGTTAGAACGTAACCCCGAAGTTTTATACGTAAACCTATGAAAAAGTAGGTCTCGAATTACGCATATTTCGCGAACCTAACATGCCGTAAGTACGAGGACTGCCTGTATTTACAAAAAATAAAGTTAGCGCAAGTGATACCTGCGTATGGTGGCCTCCAATTCCTTCTCGCGGCGATGCACCTCCCACTTCTGTACGTTGATCTCCTGTGAACGCTCGACCACAGCGATTTGCATCTGTTCCTCCTTGATGCGCTGCTTAGTCTTCGCCGCTTGTAATTCGTAGGCCATCTCCGCTTCAGCCTGTCGTTTCGATTTAAATTTTACTTTTTTTGTTTTACGTTTCGTTTTACATTACACACACTTTTTACAAGAAAACGTTTGAGATAATAATAATGATAGATACAAATAGGGAACAGTACCATTGTAAGCGATTTAGGCTACTACTATATATTTCTGTTAATATATTTCTTTAATGAAATGATTTTTCTAAAACAATTGTTAAAATATTAAACCTAAGCTATTAGATAAACTAGCTTCTGGTACTTTTAAGTGACTTCGACTGTTGGAATAATAAATAAGTAATCCTATATTGTACATACTTATACTCGTATTTTTTATATATCAATTGAATGCTATATTATGTCAATAGTATTAGTAATGTAATGTTTTGTATACATATGTTATATAGTCATAATATTTTATAACTATCTACAACTGAGTATTGTAATGTTAATTCAGCGCCACTTGAAACTTTATCGTTTAGTATTTGTAATACATTTCCTGCGGACTTTACCGACAATATTCTAGGAACGATTCATACCTTCTTAGTTTGCACTTCTACGTCATAAGCGGCCTTCTTCAGTTCGAAGTCTCTCTGTGCCTTAGCTATTTCGGTGTCGTTAAGGAATCTGGCGGCCATACGTTGTTCCTCCGCCATCGCCTCCTTTATCTTGGCTTCGGCTTGTGCCTCCGCTTCGCCGATACGAGCGTCACGTTTCACCTCCGCAGTACGAGCCATACCTAGCGCTTTCAAGTATCCCTGTGTAAGAAAACACATGTAAACGAGTTTCCCCGCATCCCCCATTCTATGTGGATGTCGAATAATCATTTTTTTTTTGTTTCAAAATATTCTACTGATACATTTAATACAGGGCTTGGAATAGAAATTAAGATTTTTTAAATCCAATCAGGACGGGGCATGTTATTCAAACTCCTTTCGATGTAAAAATCGAAAATAGATTGGCAAACTTTTCTTTGTTTAATAACGTTCATGATTTAAATATTTTAATAAAATGCAGCCTGTATTACCTCTGTATTTCGATCCTATTTACAGTTATAAATTAAAAAAAAACGTATCCATTAATTAAAAAAAAATCACTTAATCGTTTTATTCGAAGTAATAAAACGATTAAGTGATTTTTTTATAGTTACCTTCCATGATAAAAAGGTATAATATAGTTTACAGTGTTTAAAGGCTAAACAAAAAAGCATAATTTAAAATCCATAGAAAAATCACAGAGCTGTCAGCTAATACGATGTTTTGTCTGCCAGTACCGTTTTTCATTTCACTTTACTAATTCCAGTTTGATGCACGAAGGTCAAACATGTTACATAAGCGGTTATTATACAGCATTATACATTGCACACCCATTAACTTGTATAAAAAGCTGTAGCTGTCATCATATCTGGTTTTAAATATTTGGCAGTCTCAACTACTTGACCTAACAAAAAAGCGTTTGTGGAATTTATATTTATGTTAGTGTTGTGTAATATATATGAAATATTATTATACAGAAGCGGTTAATATGAGAAATGAATCAACCATATTCAATGACTAATTAGACTCCCGTTTCTTTAATAGTACTTACTATATACATTCATACTGGACGTATCCGAAACACATTCGCGCAAGAGATAAGTCGAGAAAATAAGATTAGAATGTAATATTGTATCAAAATAAGGAGTCTATTTAGTTACTTTATCTAGTTCGTGATAAATATATATAATATTGCAAATCAGTGTATATACAAGTTAAAAAGCTTAGATTTGACATTTTAATTTGTCATTTGACTTTCGTTGTCAACTAACTCATGTATATCATATCATAACTGCTGCAATGTATACTACTACCAAGTGCGATAAGTATGCTTTACGCATCCTTGAGATTTTTTTTAAAAACTCAGATGCTCATGTCTAATGATAAATTCCTTTACCGCTAGAACAAGTGATATATGTAAGTTCTAATTTTGAAATAACTATGAAAAATCAAAAGTGTTTTTCTCCATTTAGTTGGCTGCTTTGGACCTTCGATTAAGAGGCCGAGTTGCAACCACTATGCTTTGCGATTTTTTATATTTTTTCGAATCACTTACAATCATTGACACACTTCATATCCTTCTTATACATTTTTATACTATAACTAATATTATATATGTTAAAATATGTACCTAGGAAAACTTATTATATAATAATTATCTGTACTACACACACATTTACATAAATAATGTTACAGCTTCAGAGAAATAGATAAGTATATACATTGAAATCATATGCGCAAAATAATATAATGCACATTTCACACTAAGTTTTAATTGAACATACCTTTGCGTCCTGTTTCCGTGATAGAACAAAAAGATCACCGTCTAATGTATAAGATGTATAAAAATCATCTAATGTTCAATGAACAATTTAAAAGTGACAAAAACATTTGTAATAGCTTTAAAATTAGATTGAGGAATCAATGAAAAAGAAGCTATTTATGAAAAGAATTGCTATAATAAAGGAATTAACTATTTAGTAGTACATCCAAATCAATTATTTACAACTGATGATCAAAAACAATTCAACATACCTCCTCGTCCCTGATGTCTTTTAGTGTGTAAGATACAACAGTTATTCCCATGTTGATTAGGTCGCTGGAAGCTACTTCAAATACCTGTAAAAACGTGTATCATATATTATATACCAAACCTTCTGCTGTTAAGTGTGGAAGGAGGTAAATAGGGAGTCCGACACTTCAAATAACAGTTTAGATGCGATTTTGTGCAGTTTACATAACTGCATTAAAAACTTCCAACTGCCCCATTACGTGGTAGGCATGTTCTAACGAACATAGTAATAGCCAAATGCTCTATCAGTTTCCAAACTGCACCAGAATGGTATTCAAAGAACATATTTGATGTTAGCGTGTATTCCATTCCAATAGATGTATTTTATTTCATTTATATTTCACAAAAACATAATAAGTAAGTACCTTTTTGGAGAATATTTTCCTGTCCTTGTATATTTCTTCCACTGTCATAGATCCCATAATAGCACGCTGGTGACCTTCAAGGGTTACGAGGGCTATGTGCTGGATCTCCTGCTCAGATTTGCCTAGAAACTGCTCACAAGCTGAGAGCAACATTTCAGCATTTTGACCTTGAATCTTCACCTGAAATAGAAATTTATTATTATTTATTGCTAACTCAATGATATATTCACAAATTTTAAATAATATAAAATCTATACTTGTTCTTTTTAGGTATATAAAGACTATAGTATATAGTATTATTATGTCACTGAACAGCAACTTTAATGACGGTAATTAAAATAATGGCCATTAGGTCGAGGCTTCGCACAGGAAATCTTCTTCTTAAGCACCATGCTATGTTTACATTGATATAAACAATACAAAATTAATCTACACATGGTGGCCATAATGTTGATAATTTGGTGTAGTAAGCAATCAATGTTAATGTGTTATGGTGACTTTCAACGGCCCCTGATGTTACGGACGCACGCAAACCAGACGGCACCGACGCATAGTTTGATGAGTATCGTCTGTACACATACATCTACAAAGAGTCTGCTTTTAACGTGCGTGCGACTTCTGCGTTTGATTCTCTTTATTCATGCGTTTTAAAAATGGCATCGAATCGACCGACTTGCCCGATAAGAAAAGCCTTGTTGCGATGCATTTGCGATCGTATGCACACCGTGCATAAATCCGTACAATCACTGAGCGTGAGCGGCATAAGAAAATGGACTTGTCACCATACTTAGTAAGAAGCTTACCTGAGCAATTCCGGTGACAGAGATGGGCACACCTTGGCTAGTGTATACAGTGGGTGACTCGACCTGCAGAGTCATAGTGTTCAGAGATATCCTTTGGACGCGTTGGATGGCCGGCCACACAAAAGCGCGACCACCAGGCACCAACAGGGGTTTCGAGTAGCAGCATCCTGGGTTATCACATTATTATTATAAGATTATATGTATTATTAGAAGTATGTGATTAATAAAAAAAAAGTAATATTACAATAAGAGATACATTTTTAATGTTAGACTGTTAGAAAATATCATATTGTTCAATATTGATAATTTAATGTATATATAACAAAATACCAACAACTTCATAGATAAATAATAAATATATGTATGTACTTATTTTTTTTTAATTAGGTTCCTTTAGAAAACTATACTGTACTATATATAATTCTCTAGAACAGCCAATGTACTATAGTAGATTATCTTAATCTTAATATATATAAACTACGTATCACATTGTTTGTGAACTATGAACTCCAAAACTACTGAATCGATTTCAATTTAATTTGCACACCGTTTGCAGTTTGCAGCGACTATGTCGTATTCTATGGGGTAGTATTTCTACTAGATACTTTTAGGGTTCCGTACCCAAAGGGTAAAAATGGCACCCTATTACAAAGATTTTATTGTCCGTCTGTTCGTCAGTCCGTCTGTCATCAAGCTGTATCTCATGAACCGTGACAGGCATACAGTTGAAGTTTTTTACAGATGACGTATTTCAGTTGCCGCTATAACAACATATACTAAAAACAGAATAAAATAAATATTTAAGTGTGCTCCCATACAACAAACATGATTTTTTTGCTTGATATTAATAACAACAACAACTTGAAATATTCACAGAATATTTAGTTATATATTCATTTTGAATATAAATAATGGAATCAAAATAAAATAAATGTTTAAGCACATCTTAATACAACAAACATGTTTTTTTCCGTTTTTTATAGTACGGAACAAGAGGAGGCATTGACTTAAAAAAATAATATTGTTCCCATAGCCAGATATATATTATGTTGGTTTATCTCTGGTTGGATATGCAGAAAAACAATATGGTTTATTGTCAGATAATAGCACTACATCAAATGTTGTATACAAAGAAATATTGAACAATTAAAATAATCATAATCATTTTAATATTCACTTCAAAGGTAACAATCAAAGGTAGTTACACCAAGATTTTACATAATAGAGCATACATATTTTCCCAAATTGATACATATGTACATAAATACGCGGTCAAAACATAACCTTCCATTTAGCAGTTAGGTAATAAACCCTAACATTTAGTACTAAGAACCTCATCAAAAAATTTTTAATGCCAAACGAAGTGAGCACGGGTCTGCTAGTAGTTGAAAATTATTGTAAAATAAATGAGTGAATTTTTCATGAATATCCAACAAAACAAGCATAGTTTAAGTTAAAACATCACTATATTGCATGAGTTAATCATAAGCTCAATACATAATGAAACCTATGTTCTCATTCAAGCCCAACATAAAGTAGGAAAAAGACATTTTATGTAAGTGAATGAGTGAGTCATCATGACCAATTGGGTTTATTACTCTAATTATGTGAGTGGCCTCTAGAGGAGTGACATAGAAAAATATATGTACACTGTAATGGTTAAACGTCAAACACATAGACAGTATCTTAAAAATTGCTCATACTTTTTATTTATTCCATTATTGGTGTTGTTCTGGTTTAGAATATTATATAAATGTATGTTCCGTTCATGTCTTTAGATTGTGAGATTGAGTCTTGTTATAATCATTAATACACAATACAGAATAATTAATTGAAGTCATCATTAAGTTATCTGCAGTGCAGATTGTCATGTTAACTAGTGTGGCATCTATATATTAAATATGCAATGGGACACCAAATCATACATTTTTTGGAGCTCCAGTATACATAGTGTACAATAGTACAGAAAACACATAGTGTACTTACATACATTGATAGAAGCAAAACACCATATGTAGAAATATAATTTTTTATTTGCTCTACAAAAACTAAAATATATAAATATAACTTTATATTTTCATTAATTTAAGAATAATGTTATAAGTAGTTGCACCGAACCAATCTTTAGAAAATACTGTTTTTTTTACGTGTGTCTTTTTAAATCAGAAATGCATGTATACAGTTGTATTCATATGACTATGTACGTTTGTTGAATGTATTTCAATATATTTAGTGGACTATAGGTGAGAGTTGTTAGTGAGAAGATTTTCTCAAAAAATGTATGAGCATTAAGCCTATTTAATTGAATAAAAACAAAAGTAACAATAATAATATATTAAATCATCATAAAATCTATATACTTAAAAATTCAAGTTATCTAAGTTAAGACAGATTATTAATAGAGGATAAATTCTGAAAAAGCTATCAGAAGTATTTTGCATAACCAATTACTAGTATTGCAACTGCCAATTCCTTTGAAGTAATATTTCACAACAAATTGAAAAAGTATGCTATCTTTCTTGTTTACTCATCATTTATACACATATACAAAACAAAGAATGGCCTGCACCATATATTACTTTCAACCTGTTTTTCTCAACAAATTCACTGATAAGATTGTATGAAGATTATGTACATAATATAGACATTACTCACACATTTTGAAGAGTTGCCGAAACAGTTTTAGCATCAAAAATTCAAAACTAACTAGCCACTTATACAAAACTATTTCTTTGAAGAATTAAAACACATTCAACATTCTTATAGTTTTCCTTGAGGAAAAACTGACAATTAAACTCAAAATCTGTACTAATCAGATTCTTGTATTACACTATAAAGGTTTTAAGGTATATTCAAGATATTTGTAAGCATGCCAAAATATTTTGATAGTAAGAATTCGTTTATCGTCCTACGTCTATTCATGCCTTTAAATCGTATCAGGGTAATCGTGGTATGTGCTAAAAATAGTTCATGAGGCATCCAGTCAGGAATAGAAAAAAACAAGCTGATAACATTTACGAAAAAAAATATTCATGTATTTGTTTTTTTATCACTTAACAATTATTGAAATTGGAAAATACCTATACACTTAATAATTATTGAAATTCGAAAATACCTATACCGTATGCCTATACCTTAAAATAGTCATATATTAAATTCATATAATAAATTGCATCACAGACGAAATTCAATTGATTATATATAGAGTTCCTGTGCGGTTCTAACTAAAAACTTAACAACTTAGCACCTATCATTTAATTATGACAAACAATTTAATTTTTTTTTATCAAAACATTAAGAAGCGGCAGGCACTTCAAAGCATCATGGATATACTTACCCGATACTACTAAAGCTTCATTCGGACCACAAGTCACAAAACCCCAAGTCATAATTACTTATTTTTTTTAATAACTATTGTTTTAAACAAATTTTGTAAACGAAACAAAATAATAAAATTGACTAATCAAAACACAAATCGACTTTACTCAAGGAAATGGAGGGGCAAACTGTACCCCACAGATATTTTAATCAGTGTTGCCACTATATACGGTTTTATTAAAAAATAAATAGCACTCATAGATAATAAAACGTGAGCATTTTCATGTCAGCTTCATTATATTAGGTCTTTATTATGAAATTGCCGTTCTGCCATAGTGGCCATTTCAAATCAAAATATTTGGCTGGTAATTAAAAATTTCTCTTAGACGTTAGCATTAAAACAATACTGATCCATTTGCGTCAAATTGGTAACGTAAAAAAGCTTGACAAATGTGTACCCCACGAACTCAATGATCGCCAGCACGATGTACGCGTCGAGACGTGCCTTGCACTGCTCAACAGGCATACAAATGAAGGAATTCTGAACCGCATTGTTACTTATGACGTGAAATGGATCCTGTTCGACAATCGTAAGTGCCCAGCAAGTTAGTTGGACCTTGGTTCAACACCCAAACAATGCCGTAAACGAAAACCTACCCCTAGAAAAGTGATGGTCACTGTTTGGTGGTCTAACGCGGGTGCAATTCACCACAGCTTCTTACCAAAAGGGATGAGCATTACTGCAGATGTGTACTGGGAAGAACTGAACACAATGATGGAGAAGCTCGCACGTCTCCAACCAGCTTTGGTTAAGCGTTCGGCTCCACTGTTCCTGTACGGCAACGCGCGATCTCATACTGCACAGCAAACGGTCTCCTAGTTACAAGAGTTCTCTGGTGTTCTGGGTCTCTGGCGTTGGAAGTTCTCCGTTATCCACCGTACTCACTAGACGTTGCGGCTACAGACTTCTACTTTTTTCAGAATTTGTATAACTTCTTGGCGGGAAAAATTCAGCACCCGAGAGGCAGTACAAAATAAATGCCTTTAAAGAATTTGTTGCCTCCCGTCGAGCTGATTTCTTCAAGAAGGGCATGAATAAGCTACCAATATATTGGCAAAGATGCATTGATTCTATGGGTGACCTATTACACATTTTATTTGTTTAGGTCTTGCTGTAACAAGAAATCTTTCAAAATGCAATGATACGTGAAGTATATGAAGGCATAATGTATAACAAATATGAGTACATACTTACAAAAATATTTATTTATTGCAATCATTAAAATAACAAGCTTGATTATAATAAAATGTTGATAGAAATAAAGTCCTTTTGCTTCGAAACGAAAATTAAACTTTGCTGATAATCGATTACTTGATCGATCGAGCATTTTATCCAACTAATTGTCCAAATAGATTGATCAGCTTTTTATAGGCGTATATCGTATATAGTTCAAATACAATATAATTATCTTTAGTAGCATAAAACTTGACTATTATGGTAAGCCAAAATACTTTTTGGGTATTATTTTTATGTATATATACTACGAAAATACAACTTAGAAATCACATCATTTTAGTTGAGCTTTGCACGTCATTAAGTTTTAGTGTTTGTAAAACAAGTCTAACAATAAAATAAACAATTGGAGGTAATTGAAAATGTGTATACAAATTTATTAAAGTGTACCAAATCTATTTCAAAACACATCGATTATTTTTGTAATGTTCAATATAAACCAAGACCGAACGACGAGTGTTAACAAAGTAACATAAGACGAAAATAAACTCCGGTTCAGTGAATGGGAATGAAAGTTTTGCTTTATTTTGTCAATTTCAGAGATAAGTAAAATAACATCGTCTCATTAAATTGCCATTGTATATAATTTTTTGAAGTCATATTAGTATTGATCTGAGAACGTGGTTGTATCTTGGCCTGTTCTGACCAACAGAGCTATAAAGAGAAAAGCAGTTTTTGACGTTACGACTTGGTTTTGTTTTTGACAAATTGAGAATGACGTCCTTTCCTGTGGGCACGGTCCGTCGATGCCAATCGCGAAGCTTTTGAATAAAGCGGTAAATACAACTATTTCTCTTTGTTTAATGGTTTTTCATATCGTTGTTAGCTGAAAGACTTGTTTTACAATATTGTTAAGAAAACAATGTGTGTTTTATACAATACTATTTTACAATTATAATGAGCTTTGTGTTTCTAATCTATACATAATTGATGAATCTGTCAATAAAGGAGTGGTAGAAAACAGCTACTATTTAGAAAAGACTATTTTAGACTGTATTACCGAAATTCGTAATAGACTGATTAAAATGCGTTTAATGTTGTTTTATTTTTATAGATACTGTTGTGCTACTACAAGTTACCATTACAGTTCCAGAGTAATTTAAAATTAAAACTTTCGATGCATTATTTTAATTGTTGTTTCATTTCCAGGTTCAATAACCTGAGAAGTCTGGTCGCTCGGTTCCCGAATAAAGCCTGCAAAGGTAAGTTATTAGTATGATAAAACTGTTTCTACCATCTAAATAATTTGATGTATTCCTAAATATCTATTTTTGACATAGTATCATGGATGAATCAACTTATTGTGCGTGTGGTGTCGTATGTGAAGGCGATAATAATATATATAATAGGGGATCATATGTCTGAATGTCACTTAGCTTAAGCATCAAAAATAATACTATTTTATCTCTATAAAAAT
>MOOZ01000122.1:2053308-2063310 GCA_002930495.1 Cecropterus lyciades | reverse complement strand
AATTGATTTACGAAACTAACCTTGAACGGTGAACTGGATATTCTGATTTTGTCAAACTATAAAGCTAAATACTAAGTTTAATTAACCTTGCATCCATATATGCGAACATTCTTAAAAATTTCGTCCCCTTTTTAAACCTCTTAAGGGTTGATTTTCATAAAATGTTGAAATAAAGTAACCTTGAACGGTGAACTGGATATTCTGATTTTGTCAAACTATAAAGCTAAATACTAAGTTTCATTAACCTTGCATCCATATATGCGAACATTCTTAAAAATTTCGTCCCCTTTTTAACCCTCTTAAGGGTTGATTTTCATAAAATGTTGAAATAGGTGTCTCATTTTATCCAACCACGAAGGCAAATATCAAGTTTATTTATGTTTGCATTTAAATTGGCGTACCTAAAGAATTGTCAACCCGTATTTAACCCTCTTAGGAGTTTATTTTTCAAAAATGGTGAAATAGATAATTCATTATATCAAACCACAAAGCTACGTACTAAGTTTCATTGAGCTTGCATTAAAATTGACGGACTTTCATACAAACTTTCATCCCCTATTTAACCCTCTTAGGGATAGAATTTCAGAAAATCGGTTCTTAGCTGACCTTTACTTGCCGAAAGGAATATTCCTACCAAATTTCAAGTCTCTAGGTCGTAGGTAGAGATATCGTGATGAGTCAATACATAGGTGGAAATCTCTTATATATAAAACAGGAGTTTCTTCCTGCTGAAAATAATTTCCTAAATTGATTTGACTAACCAAAAGATAGGGGTTGTTTATTCGATGCAGTAATTTATATAGGGCCTTTTTTATTTCTAATTGTTGCTTTTTCGTATTTTGCATTTGAGTTTGAAGATACTTGTAACATGGTAATTTTTCGTTTCCCGTTTTAGTAACAACCGTTAGTAGTAACAACTGTAGTAGTAAGAACGGTAATAAAATTAACCGTGTTACTACTAGTAGAAAGATTGGTAGTAACACGGGCAATAAACCCAAAAACAGTAGATTTATACCATTACAGTATTCAGTAAAAAAGTTAAAAAAAACAGTAGATCTACTGGAATTACAGTGCATCTGGAAGCACTAATTGTATATGATATTTTATTTGGTATATGATGTTAAATATGTGATTCGAAGTATTGACTGTATGGAGTGATCACAAGCTATTGTTGAATTGGGCATGCGTGACGTGATTCGCCTCATGCATTGACATCGCGGCCGTTGTCTCAATAAACCGAATGCAACGCTGCATTGCGAATGACCGCGCCCGTGGGAACGCCCGAGTCATCTGGTACTATCTTTGAGGACGTCGTGAATAATAATAATAACATACTTTATTGCACCCTAAAAGAGAAAAATATACAATAAAAGTTACAATTTTAAAATACCAAAGGCGGTATTATCGCTAAACAGCGATTTCTTCCAGACAACCTTAGGGTGTGGAGATAAAAATAAGTATACAGATATACAGTGAATATCGTATTTTATTCAATTATTCACACATGTGTGTGTTTTAGCTTAATATAGAACTAAATCATGCTCACTCTTACAATATAATTATGACAGATACATACGTATTTTTGATTTGAAATGTTCGATTGGCGCGGATATGTGTATGTACCACGCGGGGTATTGCGCATTTAATGTTTATTTTATTATATTCTGCTAATTCTCTTAAACTTAAACTAGTATCATTGTTAAAGATATTAAAAGAAAAACCCGACTACTTAAAACATTTTTTTGTTCATAATGATATATTTAATTTAACGCTTTATTGGAGGTTTCGTCAAAATAGTCGATATATAGAATGGTCTATTTACTACCTTTTATTTGATAATAAAGAAATCGTCGCTCCCCCCTCCCCTTTCCCCTATTTGCCCATTTTTTTAAATTTTATTGCGTATGTGACGTTCCAAACTGAGACGATTCTAATGAAATGTCACACGTTAGAATCCGTCAAGCCGTTTAGGCTGCAGCGCGTGCTAAAGAAATGGACATACATACAAACAAACATACATAGATACGCTCGAAAAACATTACCCTCCTTCTGACGCAGTCGGCTAAAAATCTGTTCCAACCAACAACAAATGTGACTATCGGTCTTTTTTTTGAAAATTAATGTGTGTACCGATTTTCATCTAGATCTGTCTAGTTTTAGCATTGAGCACCAATGTATAAATCAATCAGCCCTACATTCATACAAACTTACGCCTTTATAACATATTTTTTTATAATTTAGAAGAAGCAAACCACCTTTCGGTATAGGGCTGCCCATTGCCGCTAATGTTCATCTGTAATCAACCTTAGATAAGATCAGAATGTTAACTGCGGTTGGCCACAGAGGCGTTGCTATTCTTACGGACTAAGTTGGAACTCCTCAGGTGAGGATTCCTTCGGACCTGTAGATATGAGATCTTAACACTGAATTAGGTACAAATAGGTGTGGCGGTGAAGGATTAAAGGCCATACGTTGTTGTAATGACTTTTCTCTATCTTGAACGGATTATAATGCAAATCGATCCACTGAAATGTAAATATAACAAAGATAAAATTTAACACATCTTACACATCATTCCACCAGATCGTCTTGTTGCGAACATAAAGTTATTCAAAAATTATATATTGGTGTCTCCAAATTTCTTAGTCGAAGCTGTCAATTGATTACAATATCATACGATATATAGTTTGATCAAGATTCATAAGACACTCATTTCCGATAGCTTTAGATATCCTAAAATCTGTGATATTAAGAGGAATCTATTATCGAGGGTAATAAATGTTTTAAACTCAACAATACAACGTTAAAGTTGTTTATGGTAAGGTATATTTTTAAAGATAATAATAATAACTCAAACTTGCCGCTAAACTACCTCCATCCAAAATATAATTACGGGCTCTACCATTTTAAAAACAACTTCACGAGTTGGAATTTGTCGTAGCTTTATTTCCGTGAATTTAGAAACAAAATTGTTTTTGATCGGTGATTAAAATTTATACTCCAAATTGTTCATATTTTGTGCTTGCGTATGTTTATAAAATTACATGATGGCAAATCATATTTTGCTATTTAATTGAATTGAATAAGTGATCGTTCAATTGACTTTATGACTGTCAATTGATCGGTTACACATCTTCACATCGTGTTAACCTCTGTCATTCTGTTATCACATACAAGTGCTATTAATTTACCGTTTAGTACCGACAATATGAATTTCAGGTACAGAGAAGATAATTGGTGTAAATGTTTCAATTAAGGTATCTTAGCGATATCTAATTTCAATTAATTCTATTTGTCGAATATAGATGGCAATATAAACATTTGACTAATGTAATGAATGTGAAAGTTTGTGGAGATGTATGTGTGTTTGTTATTCTTTTACGCAAAACTACTAATTGTATTTTGATGAATTTGACGCATAGACTGTATGACCTGGTTGAACTCATGATATTCTTTACTATGTTAAACATGAGTGAAGCGGGCGGAGACGCGGGATAAGCTAGTATGAAACTTGTTACACCATTTTCGATTACGTACTGTAGATATGTCAGGTTTGTTCTTATCGAATCAGTGTCGATAATTAAATATAGTAAAAACACATGTTAACTTTGACATAAACCTCATGATGCAGCAGCTCCGTTCGGCTAGTCGTAACGTAGAACATTATTACGTAGACACGTTATTTTTCACTTAATCTAGAGGCATCCGCCCTGTAGTTATTGCAATTAGTATCCTCACTTAAAAATTATCTGCGAGAAAATTACGTGCAGTGTAAAACGGCGGTCTATTACAACCATTTTGACGTGCTCAGACTAATACAGGGTACTTAGTAGGTACTAGAAGTTGAATCCAATAGTATCGTCAGGTAAAACCAGGGCCTGGTATTGCTATTTAACGATCCGGTGAAAAACAATCTTTTCGCCCTTTACAATGACATCTAATAGTCATGAGTATCGAAGCGTAATTTTGATCCGCTCGGGTCCGGACGTAGAATTTGACTATAGAAACAGTAATTAGTTTAATTACGTTTCCATAAAACAAACACCATTAACATTTTCAGCCGTACCTTGCATTGGTGGGGCGAAAACATAAATCATGATCGTTTTGAGGTAACGTAATAAACTAGTATCAGTAATGTCAATAAAGTAAATAAATAAAATAATATCAGTACTAAGCAGCGATCAGCCAAAAAACTTTATATATATTTTAAAAGAACAAATCCCTTGACCATGTTGACAAAAATTAAAAAGAACGTCCTATATAAAACCATTAGTCTCTCGCCAACTATGTCGATCGTCAACAATCGTGAATCTGTAACATCTCAAGTTTTATTACATTTGAGCTATGCATTAAACCCGAACAAATTAAATATTATGTAATTATTTTTTAATGAATATGAAATGTAGGTTTATAATACAATAAAGTCCGTAATGAAATGACAAATTTAAACTTTAATCATTTTATCCGTCTCTATAACTGGTAGTAAGTTCATAGGAATTTGGTTTTTATAGATTCGCTTTTTTATACAGGGCAGGTTTTGAAGCAACCTTTTGATAGTTGCGAGCTTTTAAGGATCAAAAACGAAGTCGCGGGCGGTGTGTTTGAGCTGTCATCAAAAAATGCGTGCATACAAACTACAAAAGTCAGAAGTGAAACTTCTTTGGCAAACTAATTTTTAAATCTTGT
This sequence comes from Cecropterus lyciades, assembly GCA_002930495.1. Lineage (NCBI taxonomy): Eukaryota > Metazoa > Arthropoda > Insecta > Lepidoptera > Hesperiidae > Cecropterus > Cecropterus lyciades. The sequence continues at coordinate 2,058,624 of MOOZ01000122.1, read as the reverse complement.
TTATATCTATACTAATCTAAAACTTTAGACTTACGCGACTTTATCAATTTAAGAGAGAGATGCATAATATGAACCTCTTATAATTGTTAAAATTCTCCATAATAATATAACCCTGATACATTTGTGATACTTATTTTGGATTTTATATTTTTTTGTACCATACCATCGTTCTAGTAAATAGAAAGAGACGAAAACAATCGCATGAATATTTGGTTACCTACTCGCACCTTGTTAAATATTATAAAGAGGAAAACACAAGTTTTCCTCTTATAATATTAGTATAGGTTGGTCGAGTGATGCGGGGCAGAGGGGACGGACTCGCCGTGGGCAACTCAAGAAAAGAACGCTGGCTCGGCCGAGCTTTAAATGTTTCGCTGCTAATTACTTCTAACTTTATCTCAAAAACTATTCATCGGATTGATATAGTGTACACGGTAATCTGCATTAAATGCCTAAGCTAACTAACATATTCATTTGGATAAGGATTACTGAACTAAAGAAAATAGCTTTGAAATAACGTAATGTTTTTAATTAAAAAATTGAACATAAAAGTGGTTATTGTAAGTCAACCTTAAGAGATAGAGATATGCTATCCCGGACTTATTTGTAGCATTTATATAAATTTTCAATTTGTTAGTACATTACTCAACTGTATCTCTTCTAGTTTACGCGGCGTTCGCGTGTAAAGCTCCCCGTTGGCGAGATTTTTTGCGACCTCTTCAACATTTATCGCCGTATTTCTGCTAATTTACGTAAAAACATAATAAATTATATAACTTGCTTAGAAATCACTCTTTCTATTGTTGAAAACCGTATAAAAATCCGTGGTAAGTTTCGAGTTTACCGCTTTCAGACAGACAGAAAGACACGGCCAGGGGACTTCTTTTTATAATATTTAAAGATGAAAACAATACTCCATGGAAACAAAATAAAATGGCCGTTATCAAAAAAAGGAAGATAACATTCTTGTACCACTCAACCAATATGGGTATCAAATGAAGGGGTATGACTTGTGAATTAAATTCGATTTTTGTCTTCTATTGTGTCCCATACAAGCCAAAAATCGAATTTTAGATAGCCACCATCATTTAATGGCGGATATCATCTTTTTTTTCAACAATCCCATTATAAGTATCAAATAAAAGGGACAGCTAAAAATGTCAAAATTAATATATGTACATTTGCGATACATATTTTAAATTTTATTTCAAAATTTAATACTACCATTAAGTTTATGAAATAGAAAGAGACAAATGCAAAGAGGTTTCAGTTTAAAAAGTGTATGTCCCTCGGAAAACGTTTATTCTTCTTGCCGCCCTAGGCGCTAATCGAATTTTGCCGCCCAAAAAAGGTTGACGAAAACCGGTTTTCCTGATGTATAATAATAACATTCCATGTATAATTTTCCGTTCCTTACAAATTCCCGAAGGCCAGATCCGAAGTTCATGCGGTCAGACCAGGCCGCAGGCCAGTTTTTGTAATTTTATATGACATAGAGCTTTATCATTTACTCCATAGGAATAGGATGAGTAATTATATCGACGTTATGGTACTTCCGTTGCCCAAAGCCACATGTTTGTTTAGGTAAAGAAGATATATATTTATTAACTCATGTCTTTCGATACGAATAGAGCAACATTTTCAATCTGAAATCATGTTCACAGGAAATACAGTTAGACGAAGTGCCGTCGACAAGTCGGGGGTGACAGACCAAGTTGCAAAGTCAGAAATACAAGTAGATAAATGTTTTACGTTCGTCTCCTCTTTAAGTAAGTCTGAGTGAAATATTGTATTAGTCTGAATTTAAAGTGATTCAATTTTAGAAGTGCACAGAGGGCGCGCTTTGTAGACATCCAGTAAAAAAGAAATATCGTTATGGATCCCCTTACTCGTCTTCGTACTTACGTTTTCGTGTTATTATTAACATAATTAATGTCATTTTCAAATTTTCTATTATTATGATTTGTGCCAAATTCTGGCAGATTTTATTAATTATTCATAAGTCAAATTTTCAATTTGGTACCTATAAAACGTTCATTATAAAGGGAAAAAAACTTCTATGAACTGTAAAACTAATGTATATATATACATATGCGATTAAATATATGTATGTATATATATATACACACATATGTATACATACATATCAAATATATATATGCGGCTATTTATATAGGTCATATATCATAGTATAGATAACAGAATTAAGAATATGGTATGTCTTATTTCCGAAAATGTCCTGACAAGATTCGAAAATGGAACTGGCGTATCTTTTTTTCTTTTTTCAACATGGCGGAGACAGCAATGCCCCCTGAATCATGATCATTGTCGTAAATAAATTATCCAGGGTAATCATTAGGCTTCTTTAAATTTTAACCGACTTCGCGAAGTTGACATATTCTCGTTTAAGAGCTCCTTAGTTTAAATTCAAATTATAGTATATAAAAAATTAAATTCGCTACGGTTGCAATTTTGCATTTAACTACCACAAGGCGTTTTTAGATAGGAGAAGGTGGGCATAGATTCGGTAAGATATCAAATATCTATCCCCAAGTTGAAAAAGTAATGCGTGATCCGGTTAACAAACGTTCCTATTGTTCAACTGCTCCTATGTGTTGTTTAAAAATTAAGTCGGTGTTAGATAATTCAAAAGCGGTGCGTGACATCACGGGAAAGGGTTCTGCAGTGCACTTTGCACATAGTTCGGAAAAAAATTCAATACCGGAGAGGCAGTACAAAATGCCTTTGAAGAATTTGTTGCTCCCCGTCTAGCTGTTTTTTTCAAGAAGGGCATAAATAAGCTACCAAAGCGTTGGCAAAGATGCATTGATTGTATGGGTGATTACTTTGATTACTAGAAATAAGTAATATAGAAAAAATACGCTTCATTTATTTCATGAACGACGGCAATTTCATACATAAAGACCTATTATATAGAAGAGCCTATAGAAGTTTACACTTAAAAAATTACTATCTCCACCACCAAAAAATATCGATTTATTTTACCTTGTGTCACGATATAAAACAAATCGGATCTGGCAACAATAGTGGTGTCGGTACCGTGTTACGTCGTGTCGTTGATTCAGATACGATTCTGAATCAGTTGTAAAATTTTATTTTTTCATAGCGCCAGTTCACAATGGGACCGACCACATTGGGTAGGTTTTATGTACATAATATGTGGTAAAATAATTTCCTCCTATGTTTTTATGATTTTTTAAGATGTTTAAGCAATGAGTGTTTTTATTTTCGACAAGCAAGTCGGGGCTTAGACAAATCCAAAAATCAAAGACCCTGCGAATCAGTCTGCATTTTTTTGATTATAAGTAAGTAACCCGACTTTGTGTCATTTACTTAAATATAATTTCTTATTTCATTGTGTCGAGGTATTTGATTGCAATTTGTTACACAGGTTTGGATTCTAGATATGGGCTCCCGATGACGGCCGTTTCTTCGTTTTTGTAGGGTCAATGCCGTGAATCCTGACCGATTTGTTTCCTATGTTTATATAAAATGAATATTTACATTTTCTTTTATTGTAATATCCATTAACAGTCTACAGAGAAATATGAGGCGCATTAATATAAGCCTTGAGAAATGTACTTATTTAGAAATGACGCATTGACTTTCTTTATTTGGAGGATAATGGCGACGCCCATTTTAACGTATCTCAGTCGGTGTGTCCTCTCTCTCTTATTTATAGGGATATCTCATACGCTCGTATCATTGTGCGTTAGATTATGTGGGAGATTTGTCCTTAACGATCATAATAATACATGTGGGCGATAAACCGCGTTACGTTACCGGTGTACGATGGTAAATTTTCGCAACGAGCTCTTAATAATTATCAAGCGCGAGAATCGATGTGCGTCGTCGCGGGGGAGGGGTGATTCAAGACGTGAGGGGGCCGCGATTGCTGCGCGGGGCGACGAGGGACGCCGTAGCAGCGCGCAAGTCGCCGGCCGTATCGACCGGCCCGGATGTGCATTGCAATGCCGGCGGAGAGATCATGCGACCCACCTACTCGCGGAACTACGCGGCCGCGTTCGTATCGAATACTATGCGGTACAGCGGGCGCGCCGAGCCTCGGAGCGACACGCCGCGACCGCCGCTGTCTGTCGCGCTTCTTGTTTACACGGGGACATTGTGACCTCCGGTTCCTCTTCTCACTCTTGCCCTTTCCCATCCGCCGCGTAATGAACGGTTAATCATTGAATTAGATCAGACCACACTTAATTGCTTCCTCCTCGACATGCTGTGCGCCACGACCAAGTTGCCGTTTATAAGGTTTGAACCAATGCATTTTATTACGCTACGATGCATGTGTATAGTTTTGCTAGTTTACTTTTTATTGCACACTTTATGAGCAACATAGATTTATTGATAACGTTCTATTCATATACCTGAGATAAAGATTTACTTTCAATTTTTTATTAAAATCGCTTTTATATTTTTTCATAGATGTGTGTTACGAGAGAAAAGACATAATTGGTAATAAAATTATTTTACTGGCGTCATAAGCAATGCGCAGTAATTTAAAAAGTGAATGCAATGTAATGTAATTCCAAATTACGTACCGTCTGTTGCTCGCCACCAATCAACACAAAATTAATTGCATAGGTGCACTATTACATACAACTATATAACCCTTCTTTTTACCTCCGTTGGATGTCAGTTGGAAATAATTTATGTGCTGTGGACACCCCTTACCACCCGCAGGGACACCCCGTAACTTGATTTCTCGTGCATTTACACGCAAAATTGGTTTGAGCGGCTCGTTTGTTACACGTTAGTTCATGTATAAATATCGTTTAGTATTTTTACAACTTTAATATGATTTATTTATTAATTTATACTTTTCAGTAGGTACCAACCTATTTCCCCCTGTAGCCGGGGAGTAGAATACGGCTACAGTATCCCTTGCCTGTTGTAAGAGGCGACTAGAAGGGGGCTTCTGGGATTGCGGGCGGCTAGAGTGGGTGCTCGAACCGCCCAGCCAGCAACCCCGAGAAAGACGGCGGCATATGTGGCTCTATGTCGTCGGAGACACCGGAAGGTGCCGGGGGACAGTTGCATGTCCCCCAAGAGGTGAACCCGTGACGGGCGCCGCGCTAGGGGGCATCAGTGCGTTCCATAAGAGATCCCGGAGTCCCCTGCAAGCGCTGAGGAAGGCTACCGAGGGGGTTTTAGTGGATAAAAATCCCACATAACCCGGAGTCTCTCCCAAGGCTTCGGTGTACCTTTTGAAGGTTTCCCCCCCCCCGTACCAAAAAAAAGGTACCAACCTATTACTACAGAAAAACTAAAACACTACCG
>MOOZ01000122.1:1998273-2024147 GCA_002930495.1 Cecropterus lyciades | reverse complement strand
CGAGTCATCCCAGCGAGCAAGAAATGCCTAAAGTGAGATAATACAAAAATGGCAATGACCAAAATAAAGCTTTCAACAATGTCTAACCGATAGTACGCATGACGTCGTAAGTTGCAACGCCTCGCATTACTGTATACTCTTAAAGGAGCATTCACTCTTTAGTTCGGGTCATATTAGTCCGGACACTAAGACGTAGAATGAGGCAGGAATATGTGACACAACGCACGTGGATAATTCTATTGACTATAGAATTCAATAGGTCAGCATCATCATCAATCATATTTAAACGTATGGTACGTTTAAAATAATATATTTCTTTGTTTTGTAATACTTCATATTGGGATTATTTTTAAGAAGAAAACGTAAAAGTGTAGTTGTTTTTGCGAACTTTGATACTTTCCTGAATATAAAGCGCGCATAACTTGCGAAAAGGTTATAATGACGTGTTGATTGGTGGCGAAAGCTGTCGCTGGCGGGGACACCGGGTCCATTGTCTGCGCTGAGTCATTGGCGGCGCTCGCACAGCTATTTCTGTGCGTCCTGCGTAGGCGGCGCTCCGCCGTCAACATCTACCGTCGCTTAGACCACTAAGAGACACATGTACAAAATTCACGCAAATACCATTTCTCTTTCAGGTGACTTGTTATCAATGATTTAATCATTTTATCAATGAACTTACAATGTACACCTACGTTTATGTGGACTGCAAGAAGAAATTTACCTAATTAGAAATATTTTAATACTTCAGTATCATGGAACATACCGTACATTGGCCATAGAATATCCATTTTTTCGTATTTAATAATGTAACAAAAATGTGTTGTCCGTGTAGTTTTATGTTTATTTCGAACTTTTGGAACGATGTTTCTTAGAGGATCTTAAAAGTAAGGAAAAACAATTATGCTCCCTCCATGTTACTATCTTCTTCCCTCTCTCTTTCACCTTTACTATATACGAGTGTGTTTGTGTTCGTGTATCAAGAATCCAGCAGACGAGCAACGTGTGCGATCGGTAGTTTTAATGTATGTAAAAATTTCATTTATCCTTTGTTTTATATCATTAGTAAGTAAATAAAAAAAAATCTTGACTAATGGATAACCTCTTTTTTTGGAAAATCGGTTAATAAGTCTTAAGTAGTTATAGGTTCACAGTTCCTAAGAGGTAGACCCGACCGCATATGTATTGTGTTGAGTGTTTCGTCTAAGTTATTTTTGCTATCGACAACCTCAATGTCTATAAGTATATTTGGACTAATGTATGGGTATTTTAGGCTTATGCATGATTCGTTTAAGTAACTTCATATTCGCATTGTGACAAAATAAGGTACTACATTTGCTATTATTTTTTTAATAAAACTGCGTTGGTGTGCACTTTCCGGATGGAAAGTTTCAAAATTCGTTCTTTGATATAAATGACAGTGTTTCAAAGCGCAAAATGCGTTCCTGTGTAAAAATGCTGCGTTTTATACGAATGTTATACATAAGAGCAGTCCGTACATATTGTTTTAACAAAAACATGTCACTATTTCCACTCTTAATAAATTTCCTTATTCTCAACGTAAACGAAAGTAAGATAAATATTAATAATAAGTAGTTGTAACTGTATACATATGTATTAAAACTCATTGTCGATTTTTGATTTAAAAAAATAAACAATTGTGCTGCTCGCAATAAAAATACCAAGATTTGAATTATATAATTTAACAACAAAGAAATAATCCGTATAGTAGGTAGAGCTCAAGAACCGGGCCCCTGAAAGGTTTCCTTACCCCAGTAATTAGCGTTTCAATGAAAATTTGAGAAAGGAGACAGTTATTGTTCATGCCCCGAAACAAATGTATTGGACCAGATCGTTTTAGCAGGTAATGAAACAAGATTTATGATGCTGAATTTGCTTGTTTGAAAGAGGTGGAGCAGGATCACATACACAACTAAGTAAAATTATGTAGAAGTTTATCTACTTATACAGTGGTGCCCGTAGTATCGCGTTTTATTAAAACTTTTAATAATAATTCTACATTAACAACAGTTGGTTTTTAATATTTTTTTTCATTCCTATCGACTTTAGTAATTTATGCATCCATCCATCCATCCATCAGCCCTTGAAAGTCCACTGCTGGACATAGGCCTCCCCTAATCTGCGCCACTCCGACCGGTCCTGCGCCATTTATGGATATTTATGTGATTTTCCAATTTATGCATATTCTATAAAAAAAAACAAGACTATCTGTTGCTGTACAAGAGCTAGAGTCTTGTGAGAGACGGGAAGCAACAGCAGGATTCTTAGAAACATAGTTGCGTTCTTTTGATTACGAAATCTTAAAAATTAACAAGACGAATATATAATTTTAATTAAATGAATACATAATAGCGGCACTTAGATCACCGGGATGAAAGTTGCAGAGTTAAAAGTTATAGCGACTCTTTTTATCATAAACAAAGCTACAGTAATTTTATATAGAGAGAAATGGTGCTGGTACGTTTGATTGCTCTTTCCGGTATGTAGCCAGCCGCATCATATTATCCAATAACCGTGTGCGTTGGTGTCAAAGTAAAAAATACAGGTTCGTAGATTTTTACTTTGTAGTACCTAAGCTTACAATTATTATTGTTATAGTCGTATATAAGATGTGAGGACATTTATGTAGTTAGTTTAATAGCATCGCTTAAATTTAAATTTAAAATGGTCGGGTCGTAAAATGTATTCGTAGGATTATAATTACTAATCAATTGAGTTGGTTGTGCAGTTGGTTGCCTATCATACTTAAATATATTTAAAACATAGTTCGCGTGATTATTTCGATCAATTACTTAACTACTTATCGTTCAAATTAACATAAAGGTAGTAGGTAAATTTCATATCAATTTGTCAGTCAGCGCTTGTTTCCTGTACCTGATAACCATTTATTTGGTATAGTACTCGCAGGCGACTCTACGTACAAAGCAGTGTAAAAAACGGGTCACCTGTGCACTTTTGATTTCAAACAGATTGTAGTGCACCACCGGCAATCTACTCTAAATAATACCCGTTAGAGGGGCCACAATCGCGCTACAATTCTTATTCGGGGGCGTGCTAGTTTACTCGAGCGTCGACGGCCACCACAAAAAACTAGTCCATTGAATCAGTCGACATAAAAATGTTGTGCTTATAGACGACGACAAGGTCCTTTTAGAGTAGTTGAATTCAATGAACTTTCTGATTGCAAATTTAGTATATCATAATAATAATTTTATACTATAAGTTCCCATTTGATTGTATGATTTTTTGGACCGGTAGTAATGGTTGGTAATAAAAAAAAATTGTAGAAATGCTACAATAAAATAAAAAAAAAAAACAAAACACAAAAACGAGTCATACTGATATCTACCATTAGATCGTCACGAGATGTCTGACGTAACGAAAAATAAACTTACTTCAGATTTTAATAGTTAATTGAGTATTTTAATTTTCGAAATAAAAATTCATTAGCTGTTTTTGTATGTACATCCGAATGCATATGAGCTTTATTATTGTGAATAGCACAAAATCATGGTTCGCAAAGCTTCGCGTGGTTGTCGCTTGACACGTTGACGATCCGTTAGCGACTCATTGTGGAAGCGCTGTTAAGGCTTACCGTTTTTTCAATACGGTTAATCAGGACGGGCGGACGTTTTCGACGATTACTAAGTGTCTTTATTCTGCATTACTTAAGTTCTTAATTGTAACAGAATTGTATCTAAACAGATGTGTTCTGTACGACTCTATTAAATTTGGTCAATTCTTGCGTATTTATATTTTACTATGCCTACTTATTTTGCATCGATGTGTCATTCATTCGTTCTTGTGGTTATCGCACTCATAGAAACCGGAAGAGTGTTGAAGGGTATGTTTGTATTAAGAAAGATGCGGGCAGAAAACTTCGGGCATACATGTGTAAGACGGATGGTATAGGGAAACGCGCCTACTTGCAGTAGAGTGAGAGTGGCATGGCAGCACTCAGCAGCCCGGTGCCGCGGCGAGGGCGAGCGCGGTCGATGAGCCCGGCGTAGAGGGCAGCACGGAGCCGGCGCGGGGGAGGGGGCCCGTGCCCCTCGCCCGCTTCACCGCCCCGTTTGCTGCGCACTCTGTAGAACCGCGCCGCGCGCTCACTAATGCGTCATACCGCCTCGGATGTTAACGCGTACGTCGTCGCTCCACCGCGCCGTTTCGCGCGCGCCATGTGAATTTATGTGTTGACTTATCTATAAAATGTGCCGGCCGCGATCTACGAACTTGATTTTATTTCGAACTCATAACATTTCGGACAGTGACAAAGGTGCTCGAGAGACTCCCGACTTCCGTGTGGTGCATGCGTTGGCCGCACGTGCTCGCCTTCGGGAATCCGAGTAAGTTTTGAGATAGCTTATTTTAAAGTGTGACTCTTCAGTGACGTCGCGTCGGTTGAACCGCAAGATGGCATGGGCATGGGTGCGTTATTTTAGCAGCGGGCCTCGGCGCGGCGCCGGCCGCCCGGAATGCGGCCTCCGCCCCGCCGGGCGATGCCGGCGCCGAGCGCGCCGCGCGTATCGTAATAAATAAAGGCGGGGCACCGCTGTGCGCGCGCACCCTCCCGCGCCCTCCTCGTCCTCGGGTCGTTGACTCTCCCGACCACTGCCGCTACCACCACCGCCGTAATCGAGTCTGTCCAAGACGGCAATTCAACGAAGAGCCTCGCCCTTACACCATGGTAGTTGGTTTGATGTCATCAATGTCAATGTCGTCGGCATGCTATACGGAGGCTATTAAATTCTCAAGCGTCAGTTACGTTCAATACTTGTCGTACTATATAGGGTGTTGACCCCGACTTCTTCACCTGGCCGTGTAGTAATAACTAATGTCCCCTTCGTTGATAGCATGTAACGCTTGGACTGATCTTTTATGTTTGCTAGACCGGTTCTAAAAATACCTGATCCACCATTTTATTTCCTGTCTAAAGAACGACACCGATTGAATTTGCCACACGCAATTTTCTGGTTTTATTAATGTTGTTAACGTATATATCGAGTTCTTAGTAGATAGTTTTACCTATATCATAACCGGGTGCCAGCGCTTTAAATATCCAAGTGATACATCATGTTTAACGGAAGTTTAAAATTTAACGGTTCTAAATTCATATCGTATCCGCGTACCATTTGAAGCTTTTCAAAATCTGTCGTGATAGCATTCTATACAATAAAATGATCTTCGCATGCTCTGCCGTAATTTATAATATTGTTGTATAGTTAGGGGTTTCATGAAACGCTAAAAATAAAGCGTGAACTTCCCGGTTGAATGGCGTCGTAGTGCGGTGAGCGCGGGGAGCGACAGGCAGCCATTGCCCTCGCCCGGTTTGTTTACAACTCATGCCCAAGCCGCGGCACGCATCCACTTGCACCCTGCGCACTACACTTTAGGGTGCAAAATGGTGTCCGCCGGGAGCAAGGGAGAGATCGTGCCCCTGCGCTCGCGCCATCTGCGCGCGCATTATTAAAATAAACTGCCACCGACAGATAGCTAGCACTGCTAGCATAAAAACGACCGTCGGCCCGGTCGCCAGGTGTGGCGTGACCCTCGCTCGCGGCGGGCTGGCGAAGGTGTGCTCTGAGTTAGGTCAGTTATTGGTACGAGATGGCGGGCGAAGACCCCGCACCCGTGCCGATGACCAGCTTGCCTTGTCGGGCCTCTCGAGAGCACACTACTGGTAGTGTACGTCACTTTAAAATCCATAAACCGTATACGTCTGTTGTCTACCAGCTACGTTGTTGTTTACCAAATTACGTCATAACTCCGAAAAATATGCATTACTCGAATTATGTAGACCAGAAAGATTTCTATTGTTGTTTAAATAGTATTTTCTTACCCCAAAAATTATTATTAGTATTGTTTAAATAAATTTACGAATTGAGGTGTAATATTTCGATAGCTAAATTATATTGTGGGATAATGGAGACGAAGCGGGCACACAAAGTATCTTAATCACAATAATAGATGCATCCCTTATCTATTATTCACACTAAAATATTTATTACTCATACTTGCCTACAGCGTGTAGACAACTACTAGGACGAAAAATTTCCCGCAATGCGCTTGTTAAGTTTGCTAGGTATGTCGCCGCCCACGAAAATTTGCTTGTACGTATCAAATGTGATCCGTAGTGATCACTACGAGAAAAACATACATACATACATTTAAAGATAAAATAAAGCAAAAGAGGTCATGAAAACTATTGGTTCAAGTTGCTATCGTTTATTACCATGATAAAAATCGGGGTCCGGGTGCTTACCGTCGTGGGCGTTGCTAAGCCGGCATCCATATTCATCGACACTAGCGATGGCTTCAACAAGTTGTAGTGGCGTGCTAGAAAATTGCGCGCGCATGCCCGGGGAGCGAAAGAGTTATCTGTCTCACTCGCCTGAGAGGGACGAGTACAGGCTACGGGTACCGCTCGGCGCCATAAATCATAGAGCTTTCGCAGGGCGTTTCGTGTACTCTGCCGCGTCGAAGCGTACGGGTCTGCTTTTATTCGTCACACGGGTCGCTCGAGACGCATCGATCTGGAGCTCGATACGGTGCTCCCAGACGCGCCGCGCGCGGACACACCTGTTGTAACTTTGGGCGCCGGTACTGATCATTTAATTGTCCTCTTCTTCGTTTCGAGCTTTCGTAATCCTTGTTAAATTGTGATTACATTTCTACTGATCCCGCTCTCGGATCACACTTTGATTTTTTATTGTATTCTACGACATTGTTGGATGTGGAACTGTAGAGTCGTGCGAAATGGAGTGTGACCACACCACCGGCGCTGCAGCGTACATCTCACGCAATCACCGGTATGTTAGGAAAACTGTTTTTTCTAGTTTTTAATTTAAATGTTAAAATATCAATCAAGTACAGATTTATATAAATAATAAATTTTATTTAATTTATTTAATGCTATTTAATTATTTTTTCAACAAAACACTTTCTAAATTTATTTGTTAAATTATTTAAAAAATATACAATACAAAATGTATTTTATAGATTTTTTACACGATATACTATTATATTTATAGGTTTTTGCGTTCCTTACATTTCTTAAGTTTATGTTGTTTATAATTGTTTTATAAAGAAAATTTTCAATATTAGCCATTTATGCCACACCTATAAAACGGGCGTTAGAATTGCTGGAAACATCAATATCATACATCATTGGGACGAGGCGCTCTCCGTGCATTTACCTGGACGAGGCCGAGGAGCGGCCGCGCATGCGCGTTGTTGCAGTGCATCGGCCAGCGAACCACCAACACACCTTATTATGTCTATTGAATCAATACTTGAGTACGTCACTTCATTTGAGAGGAAATTACTCATATTTATATGTATTTTATGGACATTTAAGTAGGGCATTTAAGATGTTCGGTGTTATTGTTTCAATACTTTTCAATATATATGTATATTCTTAAAAATCGTTAACGGTACATAATATAATTTAATTCGTTATTTTTTTTTATTTAATAGTGTTTAGTATATTCCATGTCATATTATATGACATGAAATATACTAAACATATTATATATAATATGTTTAGTATATATATATAAGTATAAAATATATATTGTTATTTACAATTATGACGAGGCTTAAAAATGTAATCTCTATTGGAATGTGCTGATAACGTTTGTACCTACCACAAGGTCATTATCATTCACCGTTGAACTCATATTTCTTATACAATAGAGACGTAATAGGGAAAGGCTGTCTACGCCAGTGCGCGGGCGCAGTCATTCGTTGCATCTAGGGTTACAACCTTTTTTGGACAACAATTGCATTAATCATAAAAATATAGCACTTTAGGATAAATATAGTACACTAGCTGAGGTACTCGTGATTCGCTACGGCACATAAACATAGACGCCATCTTGAAAATATCGAAATTAAAAGTAACCTATTAGTTGAGCAGGTAAATAAGCTACATCCATGCAGAATTTTATGTAAATCGGACCAGTGTTTCTTGCGTGATTGAGTAACACACACACCATCTCATTTTTATATATTAGTTTATACATACATATGGTTTTCTACGGACTCACTTAAATGTTCACTAAGACTACATACATTTTTCTGTTCTTTTTTCTCTTTTTCGCCGATCTTAGAATTCACTGTACTGAAGCGATATCGAGGGTGACTGATGTCGTCTCTAAATTACCAATAAAAATAATATCTTTCGTACTATTTTTATTGTAAACGCTTTATAAACGATAGAACTAGATATAACAGTACGGGTGGCTACCCTAGTTGCAGCTATTCTGTCGTGTGGCCTACGTTATACCGCGCGTAACGTTTGGAAAGCTATTATTCTTTACTACGCTCGATGAACTGAACATTCTCCCTCTCTTTTTATTTAAGATGTATCTCATTGTCCAACTTATACCCACGTTGCGTGCGTCTGCCCACTTTTGTATCGCCCAACAGTTTTGAAAAAAAAAGAAGTTCAAATGAACACAACATTAAACTTTTATTTATGACGCTAGAAGTCTAATGTCCTAAGTTATTTATCATTTTAACACCTTAAATTGAAGATTTCAAGAAAGAGTTTTATGCCTAATAAGTTACCACTGTTATTACTTAATCAAAATATAATAATAAATTAATCAAATATATGAAAAATAAACAACATATATTAAAATAAATAAATATTAAAATATTACTGATAAGGCAAAAAAAATACCAAGATATACTATAACTGGTTTTATTGTAATTAGCTTCTACGATTGAGCTGTTCGAGTCCAGACATTTACAAAGCGTATACGCCAATATGCCATTCGTATGTTTAGTCGTAAAACAGGTCGATGTATTATGCTTTTACAGGGATTACGTAGATGAACGGCTTATAATGTGCGTAACACTTAAATTTCACTTTCGAGACTGTTTTAGCTAGACTTTCATTATTTTAAAATCATTGTTTATAACAATTGTAACAGATGCCCGATGACGTAAGAAACAGTGCGGTTAGTCGAGCAAGTTAAAATTAGTGTCGTCGAAACGGTCATATTATTAACGTAGCGTCAAATGGCGAGCTGTTCAAACTGCAGAGGATATGACGTCGTGTCTCCGTTTCGTAAACTATCTAATGTATTTTTAATTTGCGGTACGATAAAAATAAATGTATATACCGGTAGAGTTCGACACTTTTCTTCGAATGTGTTCCAAAACTTCCGAACGATGTTATGAAGCGTAACATGAAATTTTTAAATCTAATACCGATTGATATCTGTTCCCTGACGAGCTGAGGGATCCGAAGCGCATACTTACGTGACTTGGAGTTATACGACTTTATTTGAATGTTATTTCTGCATGCGTTACATTACTTATACTTGGATGAATAAATGTAAGCTTGCAATCGTTTTGGGACGGGTCGACATATAGATTTTTTGGTCTCGCTTTACTTATGACGCAGTGAAGTTGCGTTAAATATGAGTGACATATTTCGTCCGAATCTCGACATGTTAACCGTGGAGAAATCGTTCTTGTCGCTTTTATTAGCGCGGCATAAATTGCAAGAAAGCAAACATATCATAACGAAACCCGTAAAGTGTGAAACTGTCACCGGTCTGGTGCAGCATCCGCGAGTTTTCAAAAAACCGGGCACGCCACGGCATGCCGCGTTCCGTTACACCAAGTAGAGCGTCGCCGCACGCGATTGCTAACGCGACCGCCGAGTAGGGTTGCCACCCATACTACAACCCGTTACTAGTGTCGTACTATATTTTATTCAAAAGTTGTGACTTTTGATGATTCTACACTATACTTTCACGCGCAGTGCGATGCTTAGTGCGGGTAATGTTTTATACGAATAGGTCGGTATAAAATAAAGTAATATTTAGCACTATATTATGTATAGTCTTAATCCATGAATAATAAATGTATACTATATTTTTCCCATCAGTATTAAATTATTTTGAATAAAAAAACTATACTTAAAAAACAGATAACAGCCCTACCCGCCCAACACACGCCGAATGTAGTCCAGTGTCGTACATCATATTTCCTTCTCGCCTTGAACTTGCTTCTATCTCCCTCTTTTGTATTGTTTATAACCATATGATTCATATTGACTGATTTAAGTTTAAGTTCAGTAATAATTTCGATAGTAACAAAAATATCAATGAAAATTATTTATCCGACTCAATATCACATATTATTGTCACATATTATCATAATTTTATTATATGAAGTACATTACAATGTTCTCATTTTGAAATCCGTAACTGGTTAACTAGTTCCGTTCTTATCGATATTAAAAAAGTTTGTATTATTTGGCTGTCTATATACAATCATTTTTAATACGGTTGCATATAAATGTAGTAGTAGTGAGTTGTATATTTTAGGAAACCATTGTCCGCTATTATTGGTTTTAGATGATGATATTTGTAATAAAATTGTATTCGATAATATATTACAAACATTAAAACTTAAATGCATACACCAGTTAGCTCGTATCGATACTGAAATCTGCACATACACCCCCATCACTATCAAATTTCATTCGCACGTCGCAACGATATATCGATACTGGAAATATAAAATAACGTAAGGGACAAAACTAAGGTTTTCAGTTTTGTCCCTTACGTTGTTGACAAGGGACTTTTGACGAAAAACCCGACACAACCTCGGAACAGGTGATCGCCCGCTCTCCCGGTGGTAGAAAAAAGTACCTGATTTCAGGATCACCGTATGCTCCCTCTGTCTTCGGACTTCAGACAATCCTATAATACTCCAGTTTAACTTGGCTATCTCTTTTTCCACCTCATATATCTTCTCATCATTCCTCAGAGTCCTGGTGTTATATGTCGCCAGGTGCAGAAAACGTCGGTTGCGGTAGCTCGATCTCTGTCAGAGATTCTTAGCACCCCCTCATTTTCCGCAAATTTTTATAAACGCAACTTACTCTCGTGAATTATTATTTAGTACAACCTAATTAAAATTTTATTTAAATAATTAAAAAAAAACTATGCTGACAAATTAAAGTAAGGGTCAATATGATTATGATAATTAGAGGCACAAGTTAGTGTATGGGGCATGGTATTTGCACTTTCTTACGGAACACTAAATTATAAGACAATGCTTAAAACATCTCAAATTAAAATATATATATGTAACTCATTTTCGACAAAATGTCCCTTACATTATTTCATATTTTTGGTATCGATATGCTAAATTGTTAACTGTAGTTTATACGTTCATTTAATTTGCTATAAAATAAAGTACCCCATTCGAAATTATAATCTTACAGAAAAGATACAATGGTTGTTTATTGTTTTATTTTCTTGATATTTAAATACGTAAGTTTGTATGTTGTAGTCAATTCAATTATCCAATAACAAATAAAGGAAATGACGACAGAATTTAATGACGCGCCCTGAATAAGGATAAGTTTTATTAAAGGTTCTGATATGCACTATATGGTATGTGTAGTTTATGTATATGGGTACATACATATAATTGTTTTTCGTGGACATACAAGCGATAAATTTACCCACTGGAACAAAAATGTTACGAATGATTTTTGTAGTTGTTTCTTATGAGTGCGCTTTTGGGTGAACGCGTCTGTTTTAACTGCCGCAGCAGGTAGTCGGGACCCTTCAATGAAAAAAAATCCAACACAGGAACAGAAAAACTACCAAACCATTGTTAAGTTATATATCACGGGGTGTTCAGATTTAGGCAAAGTTCACGAAATGTTCTCGTTTGGGAGATTGTGTACACATTGAATTCATGAGGCAGATGCTAGCGAAGTTCACGAGTTGTTCTTGTTCGAGAGTTTGTGTACTTAAATTTTCATGTAAGTTTAAATTCTTGTAACTTCTCAGTTACTAGAGAGGTAACTAATGAATCTAAAATTGTGATCATGATGCGTCCAGACAGGTGAAGTTAGTTAAGTGTTCTTATTCGAGAATTTGAGTACACATAAAGATAAAATCAATGTAAGCTGGGTTTACCGTTTGTGATCGTGAGTCGTCCAGTTGCAAAATTTACGAATTGTTCTTGCTCAAAGTTTGGGTACAGTTAAAAGTTGGTAAATTAATTACAGCAACAGTTTGCCCTTGTATGTGAAGTAACTTGTTGGAGCTGAATTAAATGTGGGGTCGGCGAGTTAAAGTCGGGATTAAATTTTTGGTTGCCTAAATATCGTTTTGGAATATGAATTGATGTTGGCTTATTTAGACGCGATTTTGATAATATTTTTTTCAGAGTTGATTAAAAAAACATAGTAAACTAGCCTAATATATTGCATCTTATATTACTTTACGTTCCCTTGCATAGTGTTTGAGACCAGAGCCTGATGACATCACAGCGATGCGTTTGTAAATAATATAAGGAAAAACTATTATTATATGTCCAACAGGCACTAAAACGAGGGCCACGATACATTAGTTTCAAGCGTCAATCGCCTGGCATTTAAGGAGTTTTAGCAAATTTCTGTTAAATTTGCAGTGAAATTTCGTGGCAAATATAATGTAGTATAAGATAGGACTTCGGATTCAACGCTATTGTTTGCAGTGCCAAGCGAATGAAGCTTGAAGCTAATGTTTCGTGGCCCTCGATTTAGATGATAATAATTTTCCTTACATTATTTACAAATGCTTCGCTGTGACGCCATCAGGCTAATACACAAATGGATAACTCTATTTAAATTTAAGAACGACGACTTTCTACATCGAAAGAGTTATAAAGGGAACAACTAAAGTTGTACTTCCTTACTTTCTTACTTTTCCTTTAATGAAAAATTGCCTCACATTAGGTAATTTTGGAAATGAAACTTTAATGGTAAAACTTTCTGTTTCGTTACAGATATGATGATTGGGCAACACTTCTTCCACCTGGGTGAAGAATTTATGAAAATAAATTGGAGAAGCCTTATCTGAACTCCAGGTAAGTTTGTTAATACATACTTTTTATACTCTATCTCTCTCGATAAATCATCCATATATTTCTTCAAGGTTTCAGGATACAAATTTGCCAAGCTTTATAGTAGTAGTATTTGCGGTAATCAGCTAAATTTTCTGTTTTACTAATGAGCGTCCATTATTGGATGAGCTTGTCAGTACCAATTTATATGACTGTTATGAAATAACCTAACCATGCCGCTTAAAATTGATATGACAATAATAAATTAAGTTATATCGTTTTTCCACATTTGTTTACAAAAAAAATGCATACAAGTAAAGTTTTAAAATATAGAAATAATCGTTCGTAATTATAAATTAAAAAAGTACGAGTTCAGTTGTATAACATTTAAAGGGAAAACACTGATAAAACTAATCATCCTTTTGGTATAAGTGTAACGTTGTACGTGATTTTGAATCTTTGCCAAGTCAGGTGCAACGTAGTGAAGCTCGTTTGACCTAAAAATTGACCTTTAAAATTGTTACCACAAGTAAAAGAAACTTAAACACTATTCCACGATACTGTAGTACGTTATTCAGAACTAACAGTAAACCGATTTAATAATAGCTGTCAGAAAGTACAACGTAGGAAATCCGCGGCGCTACGCCGGCACTGCTTACGCACAATACATCCCAGCCATCAAAACATGCATGATGCAAAACGATCCAATTTAAACCAACAATACACTTTGTTTCCTACGTCAGAACGGCGCACGGTTGATTTGCATTCAACGTAGTGAATGGATCGATAGGTTGTATAGTGTGTTATCCACTACGTCTACATAAAACTGAAAACAATGTTTTAAATTGACTTTAATTATTCGAAACGAGCCGAGTGCTATAATGCCAAGCGGCGTCACACAGTTCATTGTTTGTTATACGACTTATTGAAGTAGCACTTTTTTCTCACCTTGATTAGCACGCTACCTAGGCATTGAAATCGACTTGTCGTTTCACTTTTAGTATCCACAGGTGTGTGTGAAAAACCACGGTTGCGTATTCACGCATTCATCCACCCCCTGTTGTTTCAGACGAGGCTCTAACGACTCGCGTGTAGTGAATGTAACAACATTGTCACTCACGCTCACTTACGATGTTACGATATCACGTTTAAGATGTCACACGTTTCAAAAAATATTCTAACAGAGCAATACGATGCATATATATGGTCACGATAAATATACAGTAATATATTATACTGTTGATTACATGTTTACATCGCATTTTTATGACCATTCGTTATAAGAGATATGGAATAACAATGAATGGATGAGGCGGTTGATGGGCCGATTAGCTCCTACGCGTTATCAACTTTCTCAAGTGAGATGGATAAACGAACTTGGAACTCGTAAAGTTCTGACTAGTACGAGAACTATCCGCGGTTATCTAAGCTTGAACTGCACGCATAATGTTCAAGAAATATGCTGGCACTGAAACTGTTCTTAGATATGTACATATCGAAAAACAGTTTCAGTCCTAGCGTACTTTAATGGTGAAAATGAACATCTTGATTTCTTTAATTTTGATTTTATACCTATATTTGAAGCAAATAATGTTTTATTCACTCATGTTTAAATTTGACATTTTTCTAGTTATTAAATGATTAATGTCACACGTGTCATTTAATATTAATTAAAAAGGTTAAAAATAACTGTCGCATATTAATTTTTTGTGATTCCTTCTAACATTGTTGTAAATTTCAAAAAAATAGGCACCAGAAATAATCTATCAATCACATCAAATATATATTTAAAATATTATTTCATATCTGTAAAAAAAACTGTTCGTTTAGTTAAGCTTGAAACGTGATGTTTGTTATCTTATACGTACGGCGTAAGATATCGTAAATGTGTAGTTAAATAAAGTCTCCTTATCCGTATGTATATTCGGTAACGATTCCACAATCTACAACTTGTTAGCGAGTAAATAACATACCTACAATCCGACCTTCAGCGTACTACTTGATCAATACTTTGTATGAATCAGTATTACATAATTCTGCCCGTGGCAAATTGAGCCATACGCTAATGAATCGATCAATCGGGGCATTCACTACGTCGATCGAGTTTGTCTGTTCCTATCAATATCTTAACGTCGATAAGAGTGTGACGAATCGACTTTTCGTATGTACATATAACATAATTGTTTATCGCAACGATGACGTTTGCTTTCTGTCTCCATTCATGTCCTATTAATAGTACAATCAATAATAATATGCAAGTGTTCTCTTCCCCTGCTATACTTTAATAAGCATCTGTTTCCTAGTATGAAAAGTTTATTTTAACCAATTGTACTGTATTTGGATTAATGTTTATGTTTACAATGGCAATAATATGTATAGTATTGTACAGTAAAAAAAGTATTAAGTTGGCACAGAAGCAAACAACCGATTTCCGTAAAGTATTTGTCTAAAGAACGCTGATGATGTCACCGAATCATCTAATATATATATATAGCTAAAGGAAATAAGTTAATACATTTTAATAATGATGAAAACCTTTAAAGGAGAGTTACTCAAAGTGGGGTCCGCGTACCCCTTGGGGTATGCATGTTAAACGTAAGAGGTACGCGACGATATATAAGCAAGTAGCCGTAAGCTACTTACA
This sequence comes from Cecropterus lyciades, assembly GCA_002930495.1. Lineage (NCBI taxonomy): Eukaryota > Metazoa > Arthropoda > Insecta > Lepidoptera > Hesperiidae > Cecropterus > Cecropterus lyciades. The sequence goes on along the minus strand of MOOZ01000122.1, from coordinate 2,008,618 downwards.
AGTTCAGTCTTCATGTTTTTTCCGTATCCATTTCATTTAGTTTTGGCGTTTCATGTAGTTTGATGATTATGTATGAGTCACATTTCACCTGAGCGAAGCCAGGTTTTCATCTAGTATTTTTAATAACGTTTGGTATTATTACACATCACTATACAGTCCAGTATACAGTCCTTTATTTTGTTTAATGTATAATTATTGCCTGGTTTGTTAAGTTCCGTAACATTTTTCGTGTGTACAATTGTGTAATACACAAATAATAATTAGCAGGTCATTCTCGTTTAGTAATCTTATCAGAAGGCGCCTTTGTTGGAGGTCGCGCCGGTCGGTGCGCCAGCGCGTGCGTAACTGATAAATGAAAAGCAATAACAATAGGATTGTAATTATTTTAACACGTATATGTTGTGTCGGACTAAGGGATTAAATTATGGAGAAAGCAGCATCAACCTTAATTTATTACGTTTACGATGACATCTTAGAATACGACCGCAATAAATGGATGGAATATTAATATTAACACAAAACTATGTGTCGTTTCATTTGCACATCTTATTTCAAACAAATCCGTTTGAATATCAATGTAGACCGGCAAAGTCTAAACCGAATCATCTAAACAAGAAAAAAATCTCTTTGTTATATTTAACGAATATTGAATAAAGTTGCTTAAATAACCATTCAAATTGCAAACCTTTTTTTTTGTAACAAATAACATGCACATTTTATGCAGGTTTTATTACAACAAAATATTAATTCAAAGGTCTCTTAAAACGCTACCATAACAGGTTTCGTTGTGCCGATTGTTCAGTTGATCAGTAACAGTTTTATGTTAAAAGACGCGTTCCATTGTGGCTTTAGTTATATATCCATTGAGAACATCAGCCACTATTAAGAGCGGTTACGCGGCGTTCCCCTCTTAATCCAATGCATTTTGCTTTCGGAGCAGACGCGGCGGCTTGAATGGCGTTGTCGGTTGTAAAAGCTGGCGAAAAAACAAGTGCCGTTGAACCCGCTACGGAGAATGCACCGGCGCCGTTAGCTTTATCCGAGGTCAGGGAGGTATCGCCGATGTATTGTAGTGTCGTGAGTTCGTCCGAAATATGCATATAGTCTCAGGTGACTGCCCCGGACGGACAGCTGTCTAATGACTTGTATTTTTATTTATTGCGGTAAACTCCTCATGACGATACGAAGTTAATTTGTTCAGTCAGTGTGGGTTTTAGTGGTGGGCTCTTTAAAAACCATAACGTCATTATGTTAGCGTAGGTTCTAATATTGTATTTACTGTTTAATACGTCGTCCATGTTTATACAATGTAGTTAGTTGGGTTAATGCATTAAGTGTCTCGTAATTGAACTGGCGGGTGGTGTCTCCGTTGGTTTGTTAGCAATACCATTAAGTGGTCATCTAATTTCTATATAGTGGGGCGACCCAAGTAAGTGACCTGATTCTAGAATTCTTCGTCGTAAAAGCTTTAACCCGGCTTAGTAACCTATCGGTGTCAGTTGCCTTATCTGATTAGGTCTCTTAATAAAACTATATCGCTTGCGGTATGACCTTATTTTTTGTGTCCAAGAAATTGTTTATTGTATTAATTGTTATCCATTGGCAATTATCTTGACGTTCATAATTGATGGTTTTCATAATAGGTATCAGGAAAATTGCATCAACGGCACGGAACTGTGGCGCAAATTCATTTAAGTAATCAAGTTTGTGAGGGTTAGAGCCGCGCGCGGCCGGCAGTCGCGCGCACTGCGCATGTGCTATTCCATCGATTTCTATATACAGGAAGCTTTTCCAATATTCGCCATTTTGTCCTCCCACTCTACTATAAAGCTTTAGATTGTTATCAACCGTATTCATAATTAGATATAATTTATAATAATAAGAATAAAATGATCCATTAGAGATTATCTATAAACATACGTACATAAGATTAAATTACATACATTTACATTTTTTCGACGTAAGAAAACAAAAAACTCTCCTTATCATTAGCCTCAGATAAATGAGATTTTAAAGGTTTTTTTTTTGTTAGTGTTTGTGTCAAAAAATAGCGAAAGTTTCTTTTTTAGTTCATCAGTTTTTAATACGCTAACATTAGATTTGTTTGAAATGTAACGGTATGTTATAATAACTTTTAACCAATTTCCAGACGGAAACATGAAGATTTCTCTTTTTCCTTAATTTTCTCTCACAATGCTAGTGGAATTCTTTGATTTTTTTTTGGAATAAATTTACAGGGCATTGTTTTTATCAACAGGTACGTTATGGGGCCGCCGGTGGTCTCAAATATTGCTTCACAAACAATATCCGGTGCTATTGTGGACCCGATTGGTAAGTTTTATTTTGCATTCGTTAAGTTAGTGATCTTCTTATTCTGTACGATTGCTATGCGCGAACTGTGGTTTCTATCAAAATACCCATTGTGCGACATTTAATTTACAAATTGCTATGCTGCGCTGTGCGTGTTTTTCGTATATATGTATCGATGTCTTCATTATTTTGAAACGGAAGCGTTGAGAGCGAAAATCAAAGAAAATATTTTGTATTGTTGCAGGTATTCGATTCAGCGTACGACGTTTCCAAACCTACGATGTGAAATATTGATCGGGCTCTCCTTCAGAAGGACGACGTTTATCCTTTATACCTATCAGGTAAATATATACCACTATTTATAACAATTGTTGATACTATTACACCTTTTGTCCCCCTTTTTTTGTTGCTTGTTGTTTATTAATGTGCATTGCTAACTATATTCTTCCTAAGCGACTATTTGAAGCTTCGCGACTTATTATTTGCATTTAATATGTGAAAGTTTTTTAAATTATGTAATAATGACATTTGTGAGTGAGTGATCTCGTGTACGTTGGTACACACTATGTCGAAGATGTAATCAAACGATATTGATAACTGTATTTTTATAATATTTTATATCTTGTTTTAGCAACCACTATTATTATTAAAAATACAAGTACAATCTTATTTCATTACATCCGACTGGCATATTTTCGATAGCTCTCGCGAATGACAGTATATCTTTTGTGCAGGTACGCAAGCGCGCTGGCAATTGGAAATGAACAGAATGATTTGAATGGGTTTCTCAAAAATTTTGACAGCTTACCGCAGCTTCCAGGCAGTGACTCCAACAGTGACGTAACCCAACCACTAGTGAAGATTATTTTCAGGTAGGTACTCACCATTTATATCGAATGCTAGCGTTTGTGTCACTCATTTTCTTTTATTTTTTCCATGTTTTTGTATATGTGCCCTCATACCGTATCACAGACGTATTAGCTAGCGAGAAAGCACGGGCGAGTTTGATGTGCTGCATCCATTATGATGATTTACGGTAAAATTGTATCGAAAGTAGGCATGAATCTTAGAGATCAGAACATTTTTTTCCAAACAAAATGTGTATTAAAGCCGGTGACGCTTTAAATAAATTTTATGAATACGTTTTAACGGTGGAGAAACCTTTATTAAAAACATGTTTATACGTAAAGAAATCAAAGCTTTAACATTTACCGTGAACCTTCATAAAAGCTTTCATGTCACCATGCATGATGTAGTTTAGTAAGATTTTTCCATATTCATGTAACATGTTACGTTTGTTATTTATTAGTATATGAGTTTCTTTTTTTTTTATATTTACATATATTTTAATTTTTTTTTGTATAATGAACCAATATCATATTCATAAAAGATCATTTATTTAATAAGTACAATAAGTACTTCAATAACCACTACTACAATAACATATAAAACTACGTATAAACAATTAAGCGCTTAGAAAAGATGAATTTATCGAAGAAATACATACTATCGAATAAATACTATAGTATTGGACATTATTATTATAAAATCAATCGAAAATTGAAGTCTTTGATCAAATAACCAATATTGTTGGCATCAACCATGATTACAAACATATTCATATATATTTTAATATATAATAATATGTTGTTAAAAATGCGATTCGAATCAAGCATTTTAATCGACGATAACATTCATTTATTTTATACTCGGCATCGTCCTGCAAATGTATATTTAGGTAACATGTAATACGTTTTATACACGTAAACAATTCGTTTGGTACATGAAATTTTTGGGAAATAAAGTTATTTGTGTTTGCCATGGAAAAATAAATTATTTAATAATAATAATTCAATTAGATTAAAAAAATTAGAATTATTCTTTATCTGGTGACATATTTTGTTAAGTAAGCTACATAGAGCGTAACATTTTTTTTTAATTAATGTTCTTTAGTTATTAGTATACAACTGTTATGGTTTTATATACTTTGGTCTGGTCTAAAGTTAAAAGCATACGGATCATACAACCAGTAGCCAAATATATATAGGTAATATGTATATTTATCCCTCAAAATTCTTTAATATTTTGTGCTTTATAATTAATATAAAAATATATGTATCTCTTAATAATAATGAAACAAACTTGATTTATTAAAGTATTTATACATGTATGCTTATAAAATTTTGCACACGCGGAGAGGTTGAGGTTACGAATATAGTAATAGTATTATATATGACATGATATAAATTGTACATAAAGAAAAATTAACGACGACGAAATATCATTTAAAAATATCTGCAATATTAAATATATAAAAATAAAATGAATCCAAATTTGTAAAACCGACATACCAATTTTTTGTTGAACTTACAAAACCACAGACTAAGGTAGTTATAAAATTAATGTTAGGTATATACGTTTCAATGCGTACAAAAAATCTGTTTGAAGTCTGAAATCTGTCTGAAGAGTTTCTTTATTTTAATAGATTCCAGAATGTACATACACCATATTTTCTTTAATAAATATTAAATTAAATGTAAGCAATGTTAAATGAATAAATTCATATTAAATAAACTCTCCTTCACTTCACTTAGCTTGTACCCAACTACATGTAAAACAATTTATGAATTAAAGGCCATTTATTATTTTTACAAATACATAATGTAGTATAAATTATTTAAATAAAACTTAAAAGTAAACAAAAATTAAACTATACGTAAAACAAAGATTCCAAACCGCAGTCTTTTGGAAGGGTACCAAGGAGGCTGGCCACATTTCCCCTTTGGTTAGCTAGGTTAGTCCTTTGGCCAAAATATGAACCAGCCCTCGGATCCCCAGAAATGTCAACCAGACGCGAAGATTGTTCTTCGTAGAACCGCCGACCTTCTGGCCCCCACGGACCCAATGTTTCCACTGCAAAGGGCACAAATATGTAACCCTCCCCTAGGGTTGGCGCCGCTTTGCAGATTCGGCTACCAACGCGGCAGCGCCAGCATGTATCGAGGTCCCTGTAATGTGAGACGGAACCAGTGTATTGACACAAGTCGCGTCCCACACCAGCGACCTCCCTTGTTTCCAAGGAATAAGTGTCGTGCCATCAGGCCTCCTGCCATACTACATATTTCTATATTATCTGTACCACTTCTTAAATATCAATTTTATTATAAGAATACGGTCAGACACGGACTGATGGTATCTTCCAAGTGTGCATCACAATTTATGTGCCACTCTGAATTAATACCGACTGAGATAAATATTGATCCACTAAACAATGGTACCCATATTCATGTCACGGAAATACGTCGTTTAATTTTGATGTTCCGTAAATGATGCGTCTCTATTACTTAAAAAAGTCTAATCCACAGTCCCGATCCGTCAGACCTACCAATATGTTTCCATGTTCTGAAACATCTATTTAATATTTTAATAGAATAGATGAGTGTTATCACGGCGGATATCCCGATAGATACCGAAAAATTAAAAGCTAACCGATCCTAAAATAATACAATCTGTTTCAATGTTTTTCATTATGTTCCATCTTGAAAATGCCAAAAAATAAATATAAAATAATAATCCTGAATGGAATTAAAGAGCCGAATTTTATTATGTTGAAAAGTAAGGAACCTTAACGCTACGCTACTCTTGTTCGATGTATATTATGATATATGTCCTATTTAGAATATAACTGCAAATAAGTAACTTATATGATAAAAAATATAATTAAATAGATGGGTGTATAATCTTACAGCTGCTTTGAGAAATCGAAAAGTCGTTAGTAAAATTATTGTTGAATACGTTCAAATTTACCTTTAATTTAACTTCAAGTTCAACAAAAATTGTTTCCGTTGGTATTTATATAAAATAATTCCATGCGTTTTATGTTTTTCCCCTAAATGTAGGTTCAACTAGCTAACGGTCTAGGTTGAATATGATATGGAATTTTTCTTTAAGATTGTTGTCGTAGTTTGTAAAATATTATTTGCGATCTTCAGTTAAGGACTACCCTCTAAAAGCCTAGGAATAAAACATTATATTATTGTTATTGACGTTCCTAATGTGTCCCGCAAAGAACATGCGCGTCCCTGGAGGCTATATTTCAGCCAGTTGCGCATTAATTTATCAGCCACTTTGTCAACCCCGTCAAATATAAAATACTAGTATTATGCGTGTATTTGGAAGCTATAAATATATATAGGGCATATATAGGTCTAGCATTTAAAATTGAGCAGCTTAGGTACTAAAAATCATTTTATAACAGCTGCATGTCATCCCAGACTGCTAGTTGTCAAAGAAGACCATTAACATCTTTAAATATTCGGATGCGTAGACTCTACACAGACGCGCAAATAATGTCCTAGTCTAAACTGACTATAAGATCACTATGTCCCCTACAGACGAGCGGCTAGCTAGGAAAACTTTCGCCGGCGGAAACGAGGAAGGACCTCAGTACCGATTTCCAGGACCTTATAATTGCGAAACTCACTTGTCGAGGTTCGTAACTCAAAGGGTTCCTTCCGTGGGATCAGCCGCAGTCGTTATTTAACCAGAAGCGAATAGTCAGGTCTCCTGCAATGGCCGAGTTCGCAAACGTACCTCCATTTAGTCCATAGTCTTTTGTCCTGGCTAAGCCTAAGCTCGCCATTAAAACCCCGTGAAGTTTTAAACGCCAAAAAGGCCAACAGCAAATTTGGAAAAAAGACTCAACTTGGATTATAAACTCTCGTGTTTAATATTAAATTTTAAAGACCTCTTACTGTCCTCTATCTTAGTTTTAAAATAAAAAAAAATGTTTTGAATTCTTTAAAAATGAACTTTTGAATAATCATATAAAATTTTCTTAATTATTTTAATTAATAAAACATGAAATGAAGAAAGTCAGCAGGCTCGCCTTTATTTGTTTTTCATTATCATTAGCAATGCTTGTTATCGCCATGTCATTTGATGCTAAATAGTTATAGAAATGATTTCACTAATATATAACTTAACAAATGATCCAAAAAAAATATTTCACATCTATAAAATCATATTGTTGACCCACCTGTATACGGTTTCATAAAATCGATTTTTTAATAAATTACGGTAAAGTTTAATTCTATAAGTTGTTTTAAATTTGTTGATAAATGTGCGATCAATAGAAAACAGATTTATAATTTTTTTCTAGTTATCCCGTCAATTCCTTTGTATGTGCGTTACCTATACATGATGAATTTTTGAGTTAACTAAAATTTTACCATTCGATTTATAAAAACTATTTCCTTAGCGTAAATTCGAACGAGTTCATTTTGAAAATGAAAAACACGATTACTATGTAATTGAATAGTCTCGCTAAAAAGGATAAAATTTAAGAAATAATGAGAACTGAAAAAGTATAGAAAAAAAGGAATTATAAATGAAAATACTTTTTTATACGTAATCATAATAACCCGTAACTAGCCAATAATTAGTGTCCGACCGAAGCTTCGGCTTCGGCCACCTTCGGCCAAAAAACCACCTTCGGCAAAAAACCACATTCGGCAATAAACCACCTTCGGCAAAGAACCACCTTCGGCAAAAAACCACGTTTGGCAAAAAACCACCTTCGGCAAAAAACCACCTTCGGCAAAAAACTTCCGCTTCGGCCAAAATGGGCCGAAGTTTTAGCCGAAGCCGAAGGTTCTAAGCAAGCAAGGTGAAGCGCAAGGGTAAGTGAAAACTCCATTGTGGGCTTTCGTCGGCTATTGTGTATGAAATTTACATTAATCAAACTGTTATCATTTTAGCAAAGTAGCAAAGATAATTTAATCAGCTCTAAAGGTTATTTGTATGCAATCAACAAAAAATGTACAAAAACAAAGATCGTTTTAATAAAAATCGTTAAAAATCGTCGTTTCGTTTTAGCCAATTAGAAGTGAATTTGTGGTTTTTAAACATTCGCCTACGGCTTCAGCCGAAGTTTGTGACGACGGCCGAACAATGGGCTTCGGATTCGGCCAAAAATCGACCTTCGGTCGGACACTACGTATAGTGCAGTTATAGTTCCTATCAAAATCGGCCTCGTAACTCTTTAGCATTTTTCCCTAATCCTTATTGTATCGGATTACCTTGTTTATGCACACTTGTAATGTTTCACCCTGTGTATTACGGAATAGCTCATCCACGATAGAACAGAATGGATTTATATTTGAGCAACAATGTTAATCGAAGGTCTCTGGCAATGCTAATAAGGTTGAAAGTGACTAGTGTGGATCATTCGCATGTTATGTATATGTATGGATCATAGCCTATCATTTCTTTTTATTTAAAAAAAATAATACAAGTACGTGTATTTGTACTAATTATTAGCGTGCTCATGCGGTTGCTTTTAGCTGTTCCCATTAAGTCAAATTAATCAATAATACTTTAAATATTAGGTAAAGTTCTGGAAATGTTATTATTAAATAAAATGAAAGATACCCCGGACAAAGGCCTGATTAGCAATTTATGTACGAGAATAAATTTAGGAAGTGGGCCCCAAGGGTACAACCCACGACTCAGTTAAGTCTTATATAATTATTTCTTATATAATTGATTATTTTGATTTTCGGTGACATCTAATAATAGTACGAGGAAGTGAAGCCTCGCAATTTACTTAGATTTGGATTTGATTTCGTTTTTACCAGTCTATTTACTTGAACTCAACAAAGAGACAAAAATATCACTGATATCATCATAATTATGTGATTCCTGTCCCAAATAAGCCTACACGTGCCAGCTTTGGCTACTATAAATAACATTCTAAGGAAATTTTCCAATAACAATTTTTTTGGCAATTCGTTACGAGCGTAGAAGGCGTTTTGAAACATTTCACAAAATCACTAACATGTTATTGAATCAATAAATATGCGAGTTACCTGTTATGTCACCAGTTAAACATTATGCTCCACGCTTTGATAAACGTGTTTACAAACACATATCGTTACGACATTGATCGCGGTCACGTCGAGTAGGTTTTAATAGTAAATATTTATACCTATTCACGACCATTCGGCCGATAGTGGCATTCTATGATAAAGTATGACCGATGCAAGTTCGAGGCCAAGAAACTTATTTATAAATTAATAAAAACAAATGACGTACTTAATTACTTTGTCAAATTACATACCAAAATTATAAAGACTGGTATTCTTTTGTGCAGTTTTAAAGCAAATAAATTGCTGACATTGAAATTAAAAATATATATAATTGTTGGTAAACATTTTAACGAAGTGAAAAGTTAATAATTTTCGTAAATAACTCGCATAGAAAAATGCCTTTCTTGATATTGCATTTGTGAACAGGAAAATTTCAGTACAGGCGGCCAATTTACAGTCAGCTTTCGAGAGAGAAGCTAAGACCTTCGAAAGCTCTATTCCGCGTGAAAGACATGGGTAGTGAGATGTCCTGCACATCAAATTCTCACTACCTTGTCTTTCATGTGGATCGAGCTGTAACTTCTGCCCACGAAGCCTCCCGAAGACTTCTCCACCTCACGATATATTGTTATTTATTATATGTAATATAATATGTGGAAGTAAATATTTATTTATATTTGCAATCGTATGGCTAGATAAATATGTTTTGACTTTTTGGCTTTTACGTCACGTAATATTGTATTATATGGTACTTAATGCAAATATTATTGTGTAATATGTAGTTGAATTACTTTAGATTATTAATTTGTACACTAATATGAAAGAAGCAATGAGCAACGTTAAATATTTTGTACTAAACAAAATATTCCATACACTATATTTTACATCATAGCAAACAAATAGCACAAATGCTTAACGTAGTTAAATTTATGTTAATTTTAGTTGCAATTTGGACAGAAATAAAATATGAAAGCAATGACGTTAGTAGTTAAAATATTCTGAATTTGTAAATAATTCATTGGAGATACTAATTAATCATACTTATTTGAACCCTTTTGCGAATAATGATATATAAATGATTGGATCCTTAACAATAGTTTATAGAGCTCCTTCAAGTTAATTAATTTTCTTATGTATTCATATCGTTTTTGGCATAACAATTCTAT